>JAVJIF010015124.1:0-102812 GCA_038442645.1 Agave tequilana
CCTTCCCTTTTGGTACAAAGGATCGAAGTAGCGTCCTCCTTCCTTTGCCGAAGTTCAACCCGGGCTTGTTGGTTATATCGTACCCCATTTGCTTCTCATTCTGAGTGCTTTCGATTCATAATGGTCGAGCTGAGGGGATTCCTCCTCGCTTTCCGATTCTTCGCGGGGCATTGGTTCAGACGAGATTCGCCCAAAAAGTATTGGTCTTTGGCCTTTTCGTCTTGCCGGAACCAAGAATATAGATTCCTGCGCATCGCCATTATCCTGGTATGTCCCGAAAGATGATTTTACTGGTACATGCAATGATGTCAAAGCATCCATTGCCGACCAGATGTCATCGTCTATACGTCGGTAGTAGTATCCGACGGTATTGAATCGGATGCACACGCAGAAAAATATTCAAAGTCTAGATTCTCATTAATATACCAACCGCCTGCATCGTCGGTGGTATTATCAACATCGAGCTTATTAGTGCTCTTTACAAGTGGTTTTAACTCCCACAGGCACTTTTTCTTGCTCGGGCTCAGTGTCAGCCTCATTACCAGAGTCTGGCGCCTCCAGTTGGGGGTTTCATCCACCGGATCCTGATATAAAAGGGAATCCGTGAAATAATTCTCGACTCCCTTGAACGGATACCTTTCGGCAAACCAACGTTTGCACCTTCCCACTCGCGTCAATGTATTTCATGACTTGGTGAAGAGTGGAGGGAACGATGGAGTTGCGGTGGATCCATGGTCGTCCTAGCAGCAGATTGTAGGAAGTGTCGGCGTCGATGACATAGCATGTCACCTCCGACTTGAGGCTCCCAATCTGGCACTTGAGCTTGATCTTCCCCATTGGACGGGTGCCGTTGGTATTGAACCCGTAGATGGTCGTCTGTGTAGGGCTCAGACGGTGGGTAGGGATGCCGAGGTGTTGCATGACTCGGCGGGGCATAATGCTCAATGCGGACCCTGGATCTACCTGAATGCGATTCACCTCAGATGATCCGATGTAACCTGTGAAGTACAGGGGTCGATCATGTTTCCCTTTCACCTGCTATCATCTACCGTGAGGTGATGCAGGGGGCATTCTGGGAAGTGTGGAGGCAGTCCTCTACATCTTCCTCCTTCGGCACCTGGGTCACGAAGGCCTCAGCATTTGCCAGAGCTTCTTGCAGAGCCTCTCTGGTTGACTTTGATAGCCTCAGGAGTTCATACAAGGTGATGCGTGCCGGGATGTTGCTAGTTGAGCCAAGACATCGAAGTGGTAAGGTGTCGAGGATCCTTCCGCTGCACCTTTTGGAAGGGCTCGAGAGAATCGAGTCTCCTTCTGCTTCGCCACAGGTGGCTTCGTGGAGGGCTTGGCTGATTCTACGGCTGGTTGCGGAGAAGCCGCTGCCGTCTCGCCGTACTGCTTCAAGTATGCCTGTCCTGAACGGGTCCCCGCCATCGGTTGGCTGGGCTCTGCGGCCAGGACTATTGTTTTCCTCTTCTGAATCAGTCAGCGAGGGAACATCATCCTCTGCTTCTCGGGAGGAAGCACATACCACATGGCAGGACGAAGCTTTTGCCTTGCCTTTGGACTTCCTGTTGGTTACAGTAGTCCATTGTTGTTCATCGACGAGGTCAGGGTGGACCCACATGGTTTCCCCCTGAGGTGTAGTGACGGCTACCAAGCCCTTCTCCTGCTGCTAGTGAGGGTCTGTGTTGACCACTCTTAATTCTCCTCTTGGAATAGGAGTTACCCCGCAGCGTTGGAGGTTGTCTCCCGAACTGGAGAACCGACGTTACATTGGCCGTGACCTTCTTCTGCTCTGGTCGGAGCTTGAGCACCTCCGCGTCAATCAAAGCCTGAAGGATGTCTTTGAAGACGTAGCAGCTTTTGGTAGGATGTCCCAACATCCTGTGGTACATGCAGTAGTTGGGATTGTCGGTCTTGCCGACTTCCTCCGGGCGTCTAATTTCAGGGAGCTTCAGTCGATTGCTCTTGTTGAGTAGCTTGAAGAGCGAATCGACGTGTTCCTCCTTGAAGGAATACTGCTTGTTGGGGCGTGGCTGGCTTGAAGAGCCACTTGCCCTGCCTGTTTGAGGTTTGGTGGAGATTTGGTCTCCGTCGCCAAATTATCCTTCCGCTTCGTCTGGAGGGAGGTGTCTGGTGCCGGTGCACGCCTTGTCGACCTTTCGGCCGCAGCTTGCCTTCCTCTGCCTTGACACGGGCAACAATCTCCTCAGCCTGTTCACCCTGTTGGACTAACTGCTTCCAGGTGCGGCTTTCAGCAACTCCTATTTGAGCAAGGAGTGAGGTTTGGAGATGTGGCGGCATGTTTCCACCAGGGTGGCCTGGGTCATACCGCTTGGGCACCGGAGTGCCGTGTTCCGAAATCTTTCCACGAAAGATTTGACGGACTCCCCTCTCCGCTGTTTGGTAGCTAAAGGGTGAGCATTGTGACTTCGGAGTCATCTTCGAAGAAGCGTGTCAAGAACAGCTTCTCTAGATCCCCCCAGTTCTTGATAGAACCCCCCGGGAGCTTCATAAACCACTCAAAAGCCAACCCTTTCAGGGTGCCGATGAACAGTCGCGCCAGAATGGCGTCATTATCTACCACATTCCCGGTCTGGGATTTGAAGTAGTAGATGTGCTGGTTGGGTGACCCCTTCCCGTCGAATGCTTGGAGGGTTGGAGCCTTGAACCTTAGGAGGGTATGGAACTAAGTCCCACTCAGCCGGATAGGGCCGGACCACTCCAGCTTCTTGGAGGTCCTTGCGATTGGCAAGGGCCTCGAGGCGTCGTTCCAATTGACTCATCCTCTTAGCATGAGTCTTCTCCTGGTCTTGGTCGCTTCTTGCCTGCGACGAGGGCTTGGACACATCCGAGGTAGATCGTCGTGTCTCGTCGGAAGGTTCGGAGGGTGGGCTTCCTCCCTTTCTCTCCCTTTCCCCTTCGGCCGTCTAGGAGGAGATCTCGCTCTTTCTTCAAGCAATTTCTCAAGCATATGCTTAAGGGAGTCAATGGATCTCTGTTGAGAGGCGATTATATCCATCTGGTGCTTCTGCTTCTGTTCTAAACGCCTGGCCGTCTCCTCAGGAGTGTCTGCCATGTAGGCGGAAGCCTCCTTCTCGACGGAAGAGTTTGAAGCCTGCGACTCCACTATAGCGGAGTGAGAATCACCCTTTCTAATGCCGCGGGCTAAGGCATTATAGTCAATTGGGGGAATGGCCCCTGTCCGGGTGCGATGTGTTGATACACCCCCTCCGGCTCAGAGTCAGATTCCTCTGAGTTGACTATTGGTTGTTTTCCCTTGCTTCTGCTAGTCATATTTGCAGTAAGCTTCGGGTATTCAACATCTGAGAAGGTTCTCCTCCTGTGGAGCGTCTTCTTTTGGCTGACGGGGGAATCAGGGTCAGCTGTCTGATTAAGGACTGCTGGTGCACGCCTGACCCATAATGGCATCCAGAGAGCATATGGATGAGTTGTTGACAGCAGCATGACGAAGTGGCTTGATTGGCACTTCTTTTCCTTGTCAAATAATCCCTCAAATCCGTGGGAGGGGAATTAAAGAGACTGGTCTCGCAACGTCGAAGACGGGAGAAAGTCATGTGCTGTTCAGCCTGGACGCAGACTTCAGGGACGCGGCTCTCATAACGCGGCTGTATGACGCGCGCGCGAGTCTCGCGTTGCTGCCTGATGCGTTTAGGCAGAGTTGCTTGAGAGAGAGTGGGCTGCTGGGCCCCACGCCTATGAGTGCGTACTTCCTGCGTTTGAAAAGACGCGGAGGTTTCACCCTGGCGTTTGATGAGTTGGTCCTCAGAGGACTCAACTTGAGGGGTCTCGCGTTTGGGTCGCCAAACGCGGATCTCACGCACTGGACGAGGTACGGGCAAGGCATCAGATTGTACGCCGCGTCCACCCCCAGTCAGACAACCAACGGTTCCGACTTGGAGTTGACGCGCGCGTCTCCTCTGTCGACGCTCAGCATTCCGGTTGCGTCGAGGAGGTGGAGAGAAACCAACAACATCCTGGTTTATAGAACCAAGAGTGTTCACCACGCGGGTCTCCTGAGAGACGTTGACGCGGGTATTCTGCGCGACGTAGTTGATCGCAGCAGCAGTGGTGCCTGGGACCACGCGGGCCTTCTGGGAGGCGTTGGCGCGTGTGTTCTGTGCGACGTGGTTGATCGCAACAGCAGTGCCGGAGGTCACGCGGGCCTTCTGGGAGGCGTTGGCGCGTGAACTTGTCTTGGCACAGTGGGCATCGGCACCCGGCAGAGCCTCAGATTGGGCTTCGGGTAGCTTTTCAGTTGAGACCCTGCGGCAGACGCGGGTCTTTGGGCTCTTGGAGCCAGAAGAGAGGAACTCTTCATACTTCGCCTGGTCGAACTCGACAACGAGTGTTTCGACCATCTTCCCCTTACGGAGACATCATCCTGCGCCACGATCTGTTCGTCAGTGACGAAAGTAGTCCCCAGCGGAGTCGCCATCTCTTGTTTGACACGGAGAGGGGGTTGGCTGGCGTAACGTTTCCTGGAATCAGATGGAAAAATTACAGCCGGCTTAATCTTCCGGTTACAAGGGAGGGGGAATATTGAATCTTGAATTCCCCCTTTGTTTAGTGCTGGGTTCTTCGGGTGGCGGTGGAGAGTGAATCTTGTTCTCCGTGACCGGATGACTGTTTGGACCGTCGGGGATCTTCTCTTCGGTCGGTAGAGGGAGTAACTCAGCTCCGTCTACCAAAACTCTAGAAGAGGAGGTAGGCGAAGAGCGGCTAGTACTCAGTAAGCTCGCTGAAGGGTTCTCTCTCTCTCTGTCTCCTTTTTTTTCTCGGAATCTCTCTCTTGCCCGATAATCGTCGTCCTCCTTTCTTGTGTTGTTGTGCTCTCCGTCCCCAATAGTGACGGGACTATTTATAGGGTTTTTAGGGGGTGATCGTGCCCCCTAAAAGTGCTCCACGATGAGGGCCAACTTCCCCGCTACATGGGCGGCGGATGGCGCCATAATCGGGGTAGTTGCAACCGAGACGTGGGTGTCGAGCCGACGCGTCTTGATGCTGAGACGCGGGCTTCGGGCCGACGCGCCTTGATGCTGAGACGCGGGCGTTGAGCTAACGCGCCTTGATGCTGAGACGCGGGCGTTGAGCCAACGCGCCTTGATGCTGAGACGCGGGCTTCGGGCTGACGCGCCTTGATGCTGAGACGCGGGCGTCGGGCTGACGCGCCTTGATGCTGAGACGCGGGCTATCTCTCGCGTCTTGATTGTCACATTTAGCCTTGCACCTGGATCTTGGATCTCTGTGTTTTGGTGGCTTGTCTTGGTGATTTTTAGACAGCCTACAATAGGTGGTGGAATGGTGGTTTTGTGGAGAAATTTGTAGATGGTGGTTGTTTTGGAGGAGGTAAAGGAGATGGTGGGTTTTGATGGAGTTTTGGAGTTTGTGGTATTTTAAATGGAGATGGAGGAGGAAGAAGATGATGGTAGGGTTTGGTATAAGTTGTGATTGTGGTGGTTGTGGTGGAGATGGAGGAGGAGTTGATGGTGGTTAGGGTTTTGGTGGAGAAAATGAAAAGGGAAGAAGGAGAAAAGGGTTTTGTATTTGGTATTAGAGTTAAAGGAGAAGAAAAAAGGATTTAGGTGGGGTTTTTTTGTAAAATGGAGAGGTTGAGTGGCCCTTGGCCGACCATGGTGATGGGAGAGGGGTTTGAGTGGTTTGAGATATTTTGGAGGAGATATTTTGGTGGAAAGGTGTAGAAGGTAATGGAAGAATGGAGAATGTTGTAGAATATGGAAGGAAAAGGAAGGAAAGAAAAAGGAAAAAGAAAAGAAAAAGGAAAAAATGGAAGATATTTTATTGGAAGAAAAAGTAAAATTAATTAGATTGGCGGATTCCCTGGATTCGGTTGCTGATGCGGAAAACTTTCGGAAAAATACCAGAATCGTTGAAAACAAGTATCTCGGAACGACCCAAAAAAATTCTCAAAAATCAAGAATATTATTATAAGAATCATGGTGAAATCCATTTCAAGAAATTCTTTATTATTTTTAAATTAAAAATCTTGAAATCGGCCACCAATATCAGTCGACACCAAATCTGGCAGAAATCTGTTAAATTTTGAAAATTCTCAAAAAAATGTATTAAGATAGTAAATATTATTTGAAAGTGGTTCCTCAAAACTTAACTCCATTTGTAAATTAAAAATCTTGGAATAAACCAGCGGTACCAATTAATCCCGATTTTAGGGTTTTATAAAAATAATTCAGAAAAAATCTGAAAATTCATGAAAAATCTAAAATATTAGAAAATAGTATTTGAAACTAAAATCAATCAATTTGGACTACCGAAAAAGACTAAATCAAATAGTATACTAGGATTGGGTCCCTGGTCCAAACTAGGGCTGACCCCAAGTCCACGAATCAAGATCCAAAGCAAAATAATCATATAAATAATTCATAATACAAAACAAATATAGGAAGTAAATCAAAAAAATACGATCAAAATTCTGAATACGTAACTATGTACGTATTCCAGGAGCGAGGTGTTACAGTATCTCTAGAAACTTTCCTTGATGATAATGATGAACTTACTATTGATGAGCTTGGTAGATTTTTTGATGAATTGCACGAATGCTACAATCTTTTAAAAATTTAAAACAAGAAATCGAGAAAAGAGAATGATTTTTTGAAAAAACAAGCTTGATATTATTTTAAAAGAAAAAGAAGAATTATCTATTTGTTTTGAAAAGACAAAATGATTTTGATTCTCATAAACGTATTTGCAAGGGCAAAGGCCCTAAAATAGTTTTTGACCAAAATGAATTTGAGTCTTTGAAAAATAGAATTGATGTTTTGGATGTTAGTTTAAAGAAGTGTGCTTTTCATATGAAGAAAATGATTTCATGTTTCTAAATGGAAAAATCCAAAGGAAATACACCCCACGAGTACACACTAAGCATGTACACAAGGCAAAACACACACATGCTCATTTATATGATAAAGTGCACATTTGTACATATTGTAGCCGCAAAGGTCATCTTGCATAATTTTATTAGTCAAGATTGAATTTGAAGAATAATAATGTTTGGATTCGAGAAAATACACCTAAGAAGATATAGATACCGAGAACATACTGAATTTAATTGATGTAGATGTGTCCTCCTCCAAGGCTTAAGGGGAGGTGGTGCCTTGGTGGTGATTGCATTTGGAGCTTGAAAGACATATTAATTTGATGCATCGCTATCAAGGAAGTAAGGTGGAAGAACACACCTTTTGAGAATGGAGATTGCTTGGTTAAATAGTATCGGTAACATCTCTACTTGTTTTAAGCTTAAATTAGTTACATGTTCATGTTAGTTAGTTTATGCTCTATACATGTTATCCATGCTTAAATATGATGAGTTAATTGACTTCCTACATGTATGTTTATGATTGATAAAAAGACAGAGTTTAAGAAAGTGTTTATCTGATTTGTGCTGGCTTCTGATTTCTTGCAATTTAACTGTAATAGTAATGGCTATATGGGTCGATCCTCAGGGAAAGATGCGATAGAGCGTTTTGGTATCTTTTTAGAAACTAAATCGGTAAAGTGATTCTTCTTTGTTTTAAAAGAAAAATAATTCTATGTTAAGTGTTAGAGATAGAAAAAAGATGATATAGAGTTTGATTAGAAACTAGGGTTTTGAAAAGAATAAAAAAATAAGACTTACTAATCATCTACCACCACTAACTTACTAACCTATGCTAGAATATACTTTACTTTGGATTATAGAACTTATATCTTGGAGTTACACTCAATTCAAGTAAGATATATAAGATGAAAAAAAATCTATTTGAAATAATCACTAACCAAGACCTAACATTAGACTATCAAAGCCTTTCAAGCATAGAATAAGAAGAATAATGAAGTCAATATTAAACTATCAAGGCAATCTAAATATAGAATAAAAAATTATTGACTAGTATTAACAAATAATAGATTAATTAGTCATTGTCATGTGCCTTCAAGAATATAAGCTTATTCTAGGGTTTAAGCATGCATATGATTAATCGCTTATCTAACATATAACTAGAAGTAGTGGTGGATAGAGATTAATAAAACATGAAATAACTTAACTATGCATGATAGAAATTAAAGAAGGCATGATATAAAAAGAGAAAGCAAGTAAATAATAATAAAAGCGAAAATGGAAAGAAGAATAGAAGAACTTTACTATTGATGTTGTCACCTTCAATTACAAAAGCCTTCTCCTTCTTTACAAATCAAACTTAAACTAAACTCTAGAAATTTATAAAAGAAATTTGGGAAAAAGACTAAAGAAAAATCCTAAGTTATGATCTCTAAAATTAACTCAGAGATACTTAATTATGAGAGATTTCAGGTCTTTAAATAAGTCTCAAAGCCAATCACAATAAGATACACATTATAAATTTTAATTCAATCCCAATTCAATGTAGCAAATTCAATTTTGCAGAAAATCAGCGTGTTGATTGTTGAATATGACTCATCACACTGTTGAATTTAAAATAATACTCAACATAAGAATTATAACTCTTTAAATTCTCTTTCTGTATATCTTGAATCATCAGATATAAATTTCAATAGTGAAAGTTATGATCAAAATACTGAAAAGTGTCCAGTCTGAATCTGAGCATGAATTAATTTAGAATTTTGAATTTAATTAGGATTACTTTAAAAATTGAATTAATTGGGATCTTTTGGGCTTTTTCTCTCTTTTCCTATTTATAAAGGCTTGCACATTACTAAGCAAAAAGAAGATTAAATAACAGGATTTTATTTAAAATAAATATGGGAATGTGGTGTAACATCTGCAAAATGATGTGTAATCAGTGTAGTTATTTGAATTCATACAATTTATTGATTTAAATTATTCATATAATAGTATATTTTAATTTCAATTGATATAATTTCATATTGTTTATATAGAATGCATAGATGTGATAACATGGACTCTATTTGTGTTTTCCATGCTTATGTCTATGAGAGCATTTTTTATCGTATATGCTTGTATTTTAAAATAAATAAAGATAAGTATTTTTGAAATTTTTCTATGATGATATTTATATCATTTATTAAACATAAAAATAAGAAACAAATTGTGCACCTCAGCCCTTCAAACCCCGTCAAGGGTATATGGCTTCATTTCTTAATTTTTCAATGGCTTAATTTATGATTTAAATATATATATAATTTTTTATGAGTATTTTTTAAATCTTTTTTTAACAAATTATTTATGCAAATAATTCTAGTATATTTTGTTGTATTTAATAATTTATCAAAATATTTTTATCCATTATGTAGGATTTTACAAGATTATTTTACTATTTTATTTCAATAAAAATTAGACTTTAAAATTTCAAAATTCAAAATTTTTGCTTTTGGGGCAGTCCCAGTCAACCGCCCGGTCAATTGAGTTATTGAGAAAGTCTTGAACTCTAACCTCGGTCGACCGAGTAAGTCTATTAGGACTTATATTGAGTGGGTTTGTCAGAAGTTACTGGATTTTTCAGTTGACCGCCCAGTCAACCGACTTTGGATGCACTGAGTTTGCAGAGCTCTCGGGTTTTGTCAGTCGACCACCTGGTTGACTGATGTTCGATTTTGATATTTTAATAGTATTTTTCAAAACCCTAGAATCATTTCTCTCATCTCCTTCCCCCTTCTCTACGACGTCTAGCCACATGCACTCATTCCTTAAATTCCTCCATCCCTCTTCAAAATCTCTTCAAGATTTCATCATTGGACTTGGGCTCATCACTTGAAACTACTTTGTGGGAGAAATTACTTCTTGATTTGGGTATATTTCCTCAATCTCACTCTCTTTCAGTTTTCATTGTCTTTTACTTCAATTTTATGTCAATTTTCATCCATCATGTTTGGAAAAAGATCATCCAAGAAAATTAAGTCTAGACCCAAATCCTCCTCATGGCCTCTTTGTTTCTGAGAATTCTAAATTTAAATATTATATTCTTTGTAAAAAACCAGATAATTTCATGGAGATTTGTGGTGCGTGTTGACTTTGAGCGCCTTAATCTTGCTCCAACTCTTAGAGTCAATTCTCTAGAATATCTTGTCACCATCAAGGAGCAAGTATATCCAACCTCATCCACTTGTTCTATTCCAATCTATCTTTCAGTGCTAATATCATTCACTCTCATGTCAAAAATTTTGACATTGACATCTCTCTTGAAGGATTCACTTGAATTCTTCATTATCTTGTGAGAGTGCTGATATCTTTAACCTTGACTTCAATAATTTGAATTTCCCGATGATGAGTCTACCCTCACTGGCTCCTGATTATTGTATAATGATGATAACCTGGCTTAGTGAAGAACGAGGAGGTGAAGTATTACACTTTCACCATCCAAGTTCTAGCTAAGATTGTATTTTTCAATCTTCTGCCTAAATCTGGTGAGTATAGCCATGCTCGGGGTAATGCACCTCTTCTGATTTATTGCCTTCTAAAAGGCATTAGAGTTAATATCCCCAAGCTCCTAATTGACTTCATGTTATATGAGCACCTTATGATTCCAAGTAGAAATCTCTTCTACGGGATGTTTATTACTCGTCTTCTTAGATACTTCAAGGTTGACATCTCCAGTGGTCTGCCTATCCTTCTTCCATTAATATCAATCATACTCTTTAGAAGATGATGTAATCTGGGACTTGAGCACATGCTCGGCCTCCTCCTACTCAGCTTCCACCTCAGTTCACCTCTGGTTCTTCCTTGTCTTTTGTAGATCCCTACGCTGCCTTGATGCATCGAATGACTGCTTTGTCCTTGAGTCACTCAGAGGACACGGCTAAGATTTTGACAAACCAGGATGAGTTTAGGAATACTCTGGCTTATTTTTGTTCTGCACAGTGATATTATCAAGCTTGTGAGGACTATTCCTTTGCTTAGCACAAGTGGCCTCTGCTCATGCCTACTGGTTACAATTGTCCTCTTCCTGCTGAGGGTCTTCTCTTTGAGCCATGAGTTGTCCCCGCGAGCCTACACGCATGTACCATCCAATTGTTGTTGAGCCCTACGCTCTTCTTTACAATATCGACGAGGATTTCATTCTCGACAAGTGAGCTGATGCTTGTCCCCACCTTTTTGATGTTGACAAAAGGGGAGACGAAGCTGTGGAGATCTGGAGATGCTAGCAATTATTTTATGTTGTTTCAGTATTTTCAGTATTTTGTTACATTACTTGTACTCTGGTTGTTCTGGTTTTGTGTTAAACTCGAATATTTGTGTGGCTTTTGCGTGACTTTGAAACAATTTGGGTTATGATGGTTGTAATGGATTGTAATATTGGTACTATGATTTTGGTATGATTATGACACAATTTTTGTTATTTGTGTTGGTATGGTTATGATATAGTTTTTGTTATAGTTTTTGTGTTATGTGATGTTAATTAATATTATATTATTTTTATCATGAGTTAATCTATTGAGATTGATTGGTTTCAATGGTTGGTATGCACTTTTCATATATGATTTCAATTGTAGTCATCCATTACCTTTTTGTTATGAAGGATGGATGTTTGGATGGTTGGAGGAAATCATTTGTACATACTAATTTGTATTATATCCTTGTACGCATGAATGTGATGTATAGAGCTTAGATGATGACTCATATATACATATGCTTTAAATTATTGCATTGATTTTAGGGGGAGCTTCACTTGAAGCCTCTTTCATGTTTATTTTAAATAACTCCGTGAGTTTTGTCATCAACAAAAAAGGTAAGATTGTTGGCCTAACGGTCCTTCACCCTAGGTTTGATGATGATAATCTCATGAAGTTATTAGTGCTAATGAATTTTTGTTTATATAAGTTTCATATTTATAAAAGTATTTAAATCATATATTTAGCTTCTCTAAAAGACTAAAATGTTTCAAAGCTAACTACAAAGTGATCCAAGAGCTCAAGCATCAAAATCAAACATAGCACTCAAGATTGGAGTCAAACTCAAGAGATCAAGAAAGTTGCAAGATAAAGCAATCAAGAAGTATTGTTTTTTCTTTGTTCAACAATGTAAGTTTAGATTTGTTAAACCAAGTTTAGAGGTTGATAGCTCAAGAGATATACAAACATACACTCATGATATTTATTATGTTTCGTTTCTAAATCCTTGAAAAGAATTTTGATACTTTAGATCATTTTCAAATCGGTATTCTGTTTTATGGTTTTGAAAAGTATATTTTTGAAAAAGGAATTTCTTTCTTTACAAAAACAAATTCTATTCTTTACCTTTTGTGTTGATCTAGGATCACACATATTTGAGTTTCATATATATATATATATATATATATATATATATATATATGAACTTTGTTTTGTATTGAGAATTCAAAATATTTTGATAAAAAATCAATGATTATTTCAAAACATCCCTTTACTTCAATTTTGGCCCTTGGCCAGTCGACCATCTGGTCACCCGACTTGCAGAGTTGTTTGCTCTGTCGGTCGACCGATCGATCGACTTTGTATAGACTTTCACAAGAGAACTCGTGCATGTCGGTCGACCGACCAGTCAAGCACGTGTAGGAGTCTGCTCTCTGTTTGTGCTCGATCGACCGAACGGTTGACTGAGGAAAGTTGTTGCTCTCTGTTTGGACAGTTCGGTCGATTGTTCGGTCAATCACTAACCCCAATGGTCAGAAATATGACCATTGGCGGTCGACCGGTCAGTCGACCGGCAAGAAGCTTAGAACCTGATTACCCCAAGCAGTTATATTTTGAATCTATCTTTTCTAGGTTAATCCATAACGGCTATAGTGGATTTCTCTCTTCTATTCTGACCCTTTATAAAAAAAATAGGGGGTCTTCAGAAAAACCCTAAAAAATTTTAGCTAACATTTTTGCTCAACATTTTCAAGTATTTTTGGAGAAGATTTTTAAACGAAAATCATTTTGAGCCAAAAATCAAATACAAGTTTTTCAAAGCTTTGTCTCTTCACTTACATACATCAAAACTTTACTCATCCATTCTCTGAGCTTCAAAATCCTTACCTTATTTATAGGATTGTGTTGTGAGCCATATGGTGATCTAGGAGAGATCAATCCACTTCTTGTATTCAAAGTGTTTTAGAGGTTGCGGCCTCAAACAAGCTTGCAGGTTCGTGATTATAGGTGTTGCGACACCGAATGTGAGGACTTGTGGGTCCGATTGTTTTTGTGAGAACATATAGAGTTGGTGATCTCGCGAGATCGAATCATAAAGAAAATATTTCATTGTGGTGAAGGCGGGGACATAGAACAGTGGTTCGAATCTCAAAACATATTCTTGTGTTTGCAATTTTCTTCTCTCTCTTTCTCTCTACTCAACTCACTCTTTAATATCTTGTATGCTTCTATATTGCTTTATCTTACATCTTGTGCTATTTGTATTGATGCTTGGGATTGTCTCTTTTTGTTCATTGTTTTTCAAGATAGCTTTAGTTGTTTTTAATTCCGCATAATTTGTCATAGTTTTTAGCCATCACCTATTCATCCCCCTCTAGGTGATTTCAAAGATGAACGGTTCGGATCATCCATACATGGAGTTCTCGCGAAGCTTAATTTGAGAACTTTTCACCTAGGATCATTTCATATATATATATATATATATATATATATATATATATATATATATATATATATATATATATATATATATATATATATCAGCCGACGGCTGAGAGACTCTCTCAGCCTGCGGTGACGTGGTACATTATGAGCCACATAATTTGACAATCTAAAATGACGTCCTGCTTTTGAAAATAATTGAAATTACTAAAAGCCCCTATCGTTTGTCTTTTTTTTGGGATGATGTATTAGTTTATATTCTTTATTATTATTTTTTCTCCTCTTTTATATATCTATCTCTCTGTGTCTTCTCACGCTGTCAGATTTAGATTTTTGACTTATAAAGAATATCGTTTAAAAAAAGTGAGAGCGGGATCAGATATTAATTTTTAGTCGCAGACCTAGATCTCCAGCAACTATTTTGACAAGTTCATGTTCCCTCGGGATGTCAGCTTCAATATTTTCATCGTGATTTTTCTCTTCTTCTTCTTCCAAAGTAAGGCCTATCTGAAATTTTCATCATCGAAAATATTGACCATTCGATTTAAAATTTGAAAGACAAGTAAAATACATATAAATATATAACCAATCTGTCAGAGATGCGACTGAAATCGTAGGAAAAAAATTATTTTAAAAGCTGTCTTTTCATCAGGACTACGACTTTGGTCGCATTCATAATAATAAATTGTCAGATAAAATTAAATTCTGTGACCATAGTCGCAGTATGAAATTTTATCTTCAAATCACTTGTTTTTACAAGACATCGACCAAAGTCGCAGTCCAATTAAAATTTATTAATAAAAAGACTGCGACCTTGGTCGCAAAAATGAAAAATAACTTCAAAAAGACTGCTATTACATAAGACTGCGACCAATGTCGCAGTCTTCAGTCGCAGTCTTCTAATCATCTTAATTACTTAACTTTCGAGACATTGTTTACTGTTTCAATTGACTATGCCTCTTGTTTTATAAGAATGCGACTATGGTCGCAGTATTCTTTGGTGTTTACTTAATAAAAAAATACTATGATTAAGGTCGCATTGTTATCAAACAAAATATTCTCAAAGAGACTGCTGTTACATAAGATTGCGACCGAAGTCGCAATCTTCTAATCATCTTAATTAATTAACTTACGAGATTATTGTCACTGCTTCCATTGACTGCGACTATTATTTCATAAGACTCTTGTTTCATAAGAATGCGACCATGGCGCAGTATCCTATTTAGATTACTTAATAAAAAAATACTATGACCAAGGTCGCATTGTTATCAAACTAAACATTCTCAAAGAGACTGCTGTTACATAAGACTGCGACCGAAGTCGCAATCTTCTAATCATCTTAATTAATTAACTTACGAGATTATTGTCACTGCTTCCATTGACTATAACTTTTATTTCATAAGACTGCGACCACGGTCGCAGTATTCTATTTAGCTTAGAAAGGTCGAAAAAATACTACGACCCTAATCGAAAAAATAAAAAAAAAGCTACAACACTGCGACCAAAGGTCGCAATGTAAAACAAAAATAAATCTAAAAAGTGAAAATAATATTAAAAATTAAATCCAAAATTTTTCTTTTTAGAAACTGCGACTTCGATTGTAGTTTCAGAAAACAAAAAAAACAACTGTTTCAAGTAGCGGTAATAAATTTTTATTGTGATTAAAACATCTTTTCAAAAAAAAACTTGAACATAAGTACGACCAAGGTTGCATTCTTTTAAATAAATTATTTTTCTAAAATTTAGTTATCAAGATCTGTAATTTTTTGTTTGAAAAAGCTCAAAATTTTTCGATCTGTAATTTTTTTAGTGGAGGAGCAATTGTAGCAGGTTAAAAGTAAAACTAAGAGTATTTCAGTCATAGGGTAACGAAAAGTGTTTGAGGGTCTCCTTTTACCACCTAAATATTTGACTTCTTTGCGGTTAATATGAAGCCACGTCATGCGGCTGAGAAACTCTCTCAACTGGCGGCTGAGGTACAGTAACCCTTATATATATATATATATATATATATATATATTATATATATATATATATATATATATATATATATATATATATATATATATATATATGGGGTTACTGTACCTCAGCCGACGGCTGAGAGAGTTTCTCAGCCCCCGGTGACGTGGCCGAATATATGCCACAGATCGGCAGCAGAGTGTAGGCGCCAAAAAAAACAAAAAAAATCCTGCCTAAACATTCGTGAATCAAAATGACAAAAATACCCCTTTTTTACTTCTAAACTAGCATAAACTCATCCACAAACAAAATTTACCTACAGAATTTTCAGCTGTGAATATATCTACAGTTATAAAATTCTTAATTCTACTACAGACGAAACATGATATCGTTTCGAACATTGCGACCATCATCGCAGAATTAATACAATTTATATATGACGACTGCGGCACTAGTCGCAGTCATATTATAACAAAAGTCGCAGTCTGCAACCCTAGTCGCATTCCTTTTTTATATCACGTCTGCGACCCTAGTCGCATTCCTTATTCCCATAAAAATAACAGACGAAAACATGGTCGCAATCTTTTTTCAGCTGCGACCTCGTTCAGAATAGCGACCATGGTCGCAATCTTTTTTCAGCTGCGACCTCGTTCAGAACAGCGACCATGGTCGCAATCTATTTTCAGCACTGCGACCAAAGTCGCAATCCTTTTTCGCATGCCTTATGGAACAGAATTTTTATAAGTTTACAAAGTAGATTAGTGTATATCACATCTTATAAAATACTATATTAATTATACTGAATTAAATGAATTAAAAGAAGTAATTAATATTCTATCTACTGTGATAAAACAACAGTCTCGGAAAAAGAGATGCAATAATATTAATCTCGATAAAGGAAAGATGTGCACCATACGTAATCTAAAGATATAGGGAAAACATTCTAAAAAAAAGTTAATTTGTACTTCACGCAGTAAACCTCTGGAAAAAAAGCAACTCTTCGGATTCTCCCGCCATAACTCTTCAATTAAATATTTTTTTTACCACTTCTTCCAATACTCAACCTTCACCTATAACAATTATTATTACTATTCTTGTTCTTTCACATTCTTTACCGTTATATAGTGCTTGTAACTAATACATTATCTCATATCTAAAAACAATATTTTTGCTCTTCCTTTTCAATTCATTCTTGAATCATGTCTCCCCCATCTTCTTCCTCTGAACACTTAGATTTCAACTTCAATCGTTCCCCCACCGGTCCTTTTTCTCCAGGATATTCTAGTGAATCTGATACCAGTCTGGACTTCACTCCTTTTGACTATCTCACTACATCAAATAATGTATTAACTAATCCTCCTATTCATGAGGATAATGAAGATTCATGTGGGTTAGTGAGGAAGACATTATCCCTCTGCCACTTGACGGAGGCACGCTTGATGAAAGCATGTCCTCTGATGCTGTAGGTTCGCTTTCTCGCAACGGATCAGACGAAGAGCTTGATAGAGACGATCCATTCTGGGAGTTTATCGGTGAAACAAAAAAACCTCAAAAATAGGAAGATGATGAGAAAATAAGTGATGAACATGAAGAGCAGAAGAATGAAGACGACGAATCTGCTTATGATGGTGATAATGACGAGGATTAGGATTTCCTGACCTTCTGATATTCAACCTTATTTTGTCTTCTTTTAAAAGCTTTTAATTCTCATTTTTTGTAAGGTCTCTTTCTGACTATATTAAGTTATAAGCCCTTTTAATGCTCTTTTAATTACATATGAAACTGCGACTGCTGTTCTTTAACACTGCGACTATAGTCGCAGTCCTACTACGCATGCAATAAGTAAAAAAAATTCATAGTTTATAGGCGGCTGAGACAACAGTTACGGTGAAGCGCAAAACATATAAAAACATACGTAAAATGCGACTGTAGAATCAGTCCTTAGTCACCGTTATTAAATTTAACTTAGCAAAAAAAAATCATCCAGAAAATGCAGTCATAGGTACTGCGACCATAGTCGCAGTCCATGATCACATAATATATGTAAAACCAATTTAATAGTTCATAGGACGATCAGTTAAACAGTCATTATTGACCCTGGTCGCAGTTGTTTTTGTTTGCACTGTAGATGATTACGACCTTGGTCGCAGTGTAGACCATGGTCGCAGATGTCTATGTTTTGTTCGCAGAGGAAAAATTCGCGTAAAGTTTTCTTGAATCAATTGAAAGTTTACAACGGATTAATACTCCGATTACAAGGGAGGGAGGATGTTGAGTCTTGAATCCTCCCTTTGTTTAGTGCTGGGTTCTTTGTGTGGCGGTGGAGAGTGAATCTTGTTCTCCGTTGACCGAATGACCGTCGGGATAGTCAGGGATCTTCTCTTTGGCTGGTAGAAGGAGTAACACAGCTCTGTCTACCAAAACTCTCAAAGAGAAGGTAGGCAAAGGGCAACTCGTACGCAGCGAGCTTGTTGAAGAGTTAGCTCTCTTTCTCCTGTCTCTGTCTTGTTGTCGTCTAACTAAAGAAAATCCAACCCCTTCTTCAATAGCGACGGGGCTATTTATAGGGGTTCCAGGGTGAACGTGCCCCCTAAAAACGCTCCACAACGAGGGGCTGACCTCCCCGCTATGTGGGAGGCGACTGGCCCGATAACCAGGGTGGTTATAACCGAGACGCGGGTGTCGAGCCCACGCGCCTTGATGTTGAGACGCGGGTGTCGAGCCCACGCGCCTTGATGTTAAGACGCGGGTGTCGAGCCCATGCGCCTTGAACTTGAAACTCTGCTTTTTAATGGCTTGTCTTTTAGTGATTTTTAGACAGCCTACAGAACCCCCTCCAAAGTTTTCGATATTCCGCAGTTAACTGGGACGGATTTCGAAATACTTTGGACTCTAGCTGAATTCGCCTTTATGACTGGACTGTTAATGCTCCAGGTTTGATCTTATCTGGAGTTGGTCTTCGTGAGTGTACTGTTGAACTCTTTGAGGCCACCAGAGTTGATCGTGTTGAGTGTCTAGATACACAGTCTAAACCTCCCCGATTGCTTTTAGTCTGTCATGGACGCTCTTTAAGCCAGGAGTGGATGATCGTCTGCTTGTGCCAGTGTACTGTTGAACTGATTTGCAGAAGTAAGGACTGAACGCCAGTTCTTTTTGAAGAGCAGAGATAGTACTGCTTTACAGACGTGACTTTCATGGGGTGCGCCTTTTGGAAATGGAAAACGCGACTGATATTCGATTGGGCAGACGCGATGCTAGGCCGGATTGGAAGGACGCGAACTTCGGAGAGACGCATCCTTTTAAGTAAGGACGCGACTTTCTGGACGCGACTATGGCTGTGCTGACGGGGCACGTCCATCAAAGAGGCGCGCCTGTTGAGTGCGAATGAGTGCACCGCCACTTGTTCTGGGGAACCGTCGGGACATCACCTTTAGGCGCGCGGACTTCCCGGTTCATTAAATGATCTGTTCCACGCGTCAGACTCCTATTGGACTTTGACGGTCGTGCGGTCATTAAGGCCGACGGTTTTGATTAATGAACCATTAATGACAGCTATCAGGGGCTGCCTATAAATAGGGGTTCCTTCTCTCCCTTTAACAGTCCATACTGTGTTCTTTTTGAGAGCGAGTGCTCTGAGAGTTTCTGTCTTCCCCTTCAAAGGACTTCACCAGGGGTTTGCCTCCATGGATGAAGATGACCCTGAGCTTTCATGCTTCTGTTTGGTCTCTTCAGAAGATTACCACTGTCAAGTGATTTCAATAACAGAAAGCATCTCTCTGAACTCCTTTTATGTCCGCGCTTCGATGCAGAGAGTTACACTCTTAATAGAGGCCTCTGCGGGTACGCCGTTCTGATTTGCCATGACCTTTTTTAGTCCCAACCAATTCTGAACTTTAGTATATCTCTTAGAGAGATATCATCTGGACTTTCTTGCGAAGTCATGGTTGGTGCATTCCTCTTCTGGAATTTGCGCCATCGACTTAAGCTTCTCTGGACGCGAGTACAGAAGTCTTTGGCGCTTGGCGCTGGCTTTGCTCATGAAGCTCGCGTTTTATGGCCACTGACTTGGAGGAATTCTAACTCGGGTTGAAGGTTTCAGACCCGAATCTTGCAACTCCTGTTCCTCCAACAGAGAGATGGCAATTTTTGGCGTCTGATTCTCTGCGCGCCTTGTATCTTAAACGCGGATGTGTAATTAGGTCGCATTTGAATTCTGTGTGTATCACAGTCTTGCTCGTGTCTGTTTCTGCCACCGTGGAAGTTTGACTCACTGCGTGGGTCATTCTCCCGTCTGCAGTCTTCAGCAATAACCGCGTTTGTGACTTAGTTTTCTTCGCTGAAGTGTACTAAGTTCCAGATGTTCTGATTCCTTTGTTTATTCCTTGCAGGTAGGCTTGATCGTCCTTTTTCACGTTCGCTGGGCCCCTGGAAGAATATTTCGGCCGGCGAATTTGTTCGATGTTCGTCCACAAGGGAAGAAGTCATGGTCCTCGTCGTCTACAAGGGAAGAAGTCATGGCCCTTGTCGGGGACTTAACCCTCGCCAAGATCTCTTTGAATGTGACGCACCAGTCATGCTTGCTGGCATGGCATGGTCAGAGTAAGGATGGCGGCGAGGGGGTTACGGTGGATATAGTGGTGGTTAGTATCCCCTTCCTCTCTCACCCCAGAAGTGACATCGAGGACACTCCATGTTTGTTGGATGGCCTTCTGGCGAAAGAGATGCTCATGAATGAAGGGTTGCAGGGCTTTCTGCTGCCACCGGACCTCAAGAACACCATTGCTCTTAGCTTAGTCAGCTAGGGCTCTTTCGATGTTCACGTCATGCACCATAGTGCAATCGGCTCCAACTGTCGCCACAGTTTGGCGCTTTTCCAAACATCGTGCACTTGGAATCAGATGCGGCTTTAAGGAGTAAGTACGGCCTCTGAGAGAGAGGGACTTCTTTGTACTCCTTAATTGTAACACTCAATCTTATTGTATAAGAGAGCGTTTTGTATCACTTTCATAAGGCTGAATATAAATAAAAGTGACATTTTTCTTCCTGCCTCTTTCTATTGTCTTGAACCTTTTGTCTTCAGTTAGACGCATAGAAGCAGAAGATCTTTGACTTCGTCAAAATTATGATGATAATCTTAATAAGTCAAATTCCGTAGGGAAAGGTTCTATTTCAGGAACTTCCACAATACTGTCAGAGGTGTAATATTAACTTGACAGAGATGAAATAATGTTTGGTGGACCAGCCACTTTATAAAAAGTGACAGGTGGAACACGTACCCCAGGGAAGGTGAACTTTTATCAAGGGTTAGGCTTCACTTGATTAAGCTCAGCTGGGGATTTGAAGGAAAACATTGTCAATGGTGTAGTATTAACCTAACAATGTTTCTAGGTAGACTTGTTATTCTATTGAAGAGAATAACAAGTAAGACTAGACTCATGGGGAATCTAGGGAAGTCTTTACCGTTAGAGGTGTGATATTAACTTAACGGGTTGAAAGTAGTCTTGTCAGAAGTGTGGTGTTAACTTGACAAGGATGTGAGTCAGAGGTGTAATATTAACTTGACTCAAAAGTATTTCAGTTCTGTTTTGGGAAAACTGAGAGTGTCACTGACATAGGTGTGATGTTTAACTTGACAGTGAGGGTAATGCTAGAGGTGTAATGTGGAACTTAGCATTGGTCATCTCGGCTTGGATAAGGAAGTCGAGGAAGAATCATGGCCATAGGTGTATTGTTGAACTTAGCAATGACTTAGATGCTAGAGGTGTAGTGTTAACTTAGCATCATTCGTTTCAGCTCCAATACGGAAGTCTGAAGGAAAGTGACTGTCAGAGGTGTAATGTTAACTTAAACAGTAATTTTGTCAGAGGTGTGATATTAACTTGACAAGAATTGGCTCGTGCCAAGAAAAACGGTTTGAGGACCTGTCATTTTATTGATGAGAACTGACAGGTGGGATTTGGAGTGCCAGAGGTATAGTGTTAACTTGGCAAATCTAAAATTTTGTTACTCTACGTAGAGTTGACAAGCAAGAGTTGTACTCGACAAGGAGTATTCATTACCAGAGGTATAGTGTCAACTTGGTAATGATTGTATTTGGTAGACCTACCATTCTGTGGGTGAGAATTGGTAAGGAATTTTGGAGGAAAGAGTGGAGCCAAGTCCACTTAGGATTTTTAGCAAACCCTCAGCTATTAACGGATTTGAGGTGCCTTTACCAACTACCGTTTGAGTTGGGCTAGCCATGCTATTCCCCTCAGCATGATGAGTTGTCGAAGACTTATGTTGGGCTTAAAAGCCAACATTTTCCTCTATCCTTAGCCGTCGAAGGCGTCGGATGTTTGATCAGAGGTGTACTTTTAACTTGATCAGCGGAAGAATATCATTTAAGGATAGTATTTCTTCAAGAACCTGCCATTGATAGGCATCATGAGTGTATCGCCATTTGAAGTTATGAGGCGATACGATCCATTTGAGTAGACTGACTCTACTACGAATGGTCCTTCCCATTTGGGTTGGAATTTACCTTTTGTCTTGTGCGTCATCACCATGGGTCTTCTGACGGTTAATAGACTAGGTCGCCTTTCTTGAAAGTTCGCACTTTAACTTTCTTGTTGAAGGCTCTGGTAATTCGAGCTTGGTAAAGCTCGATTTGTTGTTGGGCCTGCAAACGCTTATCGTCTAAGGCCTCCAATTCCTGGAGTCGCTGTCGATGCTTCTCCTCGGTTGTCATCTCCGCTGTCAAGGCGACGCGTAGAGATGGAATTTGGATTTCCAGTGGGAGCACGGCTTCACACCCATATACCAAAGAAAATGGCGTGGCTTTAGTTGGGATTCGCACAGTTGTACGGTAGGCCCATAAGCATTCACCTAGCTTATCGTCCCAGTCTCGTTGACTTTTCGAGACGAACTTCTTGAGAAGCTTGCCAATAGTCTTGTTGAAAGCTTCTGCGAGGCCGTTAGCGGCAGGATAGTATGCCGTTGAGGACACGCTCTGGATTCTGAACTTAGCGCGGAATCTCTGGAATGCCTGGCTGATGAACTGGGGTCCATTGTCATGGACAATTCGCCGAGGTACACCGAAACGGTAAATAACGTGATGTTTCACAAACTTGATCACGTTAGACGATTTTACCTCCTTCAGAGGAATAGCTTCGGCCCATTTAGAGAAATAATCGGTTATTGCCAAAATAAACCGATGTCCTTTTGATGATGGTGGGCTGATAGGGCCAACCACGTCCATTCCCCACATTTCAAATGGCCAGGTAGAGGTCGTAGAGTGGAGGTACCCTGGTGCTTGATGGATGAAATCGCCGTGTACTTGGCAGGCATGACATCTTTTGGCATAAGTGATGGCATCGGCAATCATCTTGGGCCAGTAGTAACCCAGCCTTTGGAGTCGGTGTGCCAGTTTTGGGCCAGGTTGGTGGGCTCCACACATGCCGTCGTGGGCTTCTTTCAATACCTCTTGAGCCTCGCTTGGTGAGAGGCACCGGAGCAAGATCCCGTCATGCGATCGACGATACAATGTTCGTTTAATCGCATTGTAGTAAAATTTAGGGGCTTTCCTTCGAATGGCAGCCGCTTCCTTGGCGTCCTCAGGCAGGATGCCATACAAGACATAGTCGATATAGGGGAATCGCCAGTCTTTAAGCTCTGGACCGGTTGACAATTCCAGCGCTTCTTTGCCTTGATACTCTCCCTTTGACTCCTGATAGTCTTCGAGGGCAGTTCTCGGACAACACAGGTCGTGACTGTAGACGAATACTTTCTCCATTGCTCCATCTGGAAGAGCTAAGGAGGCCGCGAGGGATGCGAGTGCATCTGCGTGCGCATTTTGCCTGTACGGTACATGGTCAATATAGAAGTTTGTGAACTTTTCGGCCATGCGGATAGTTGCGTTGTAGTAGGGTACTAGGTCCTCATGTCTAACCTCGTACTCCCCGCGAACTTGGCTGACGATGAGTTTAGAGTCGCCATATGCCTCGAGATTTTTAACGCCAATCTCATCGGCGAGCTGTATCCCAATCAAAAGAGCGTTGTATTCTGCTACATTGTTGGAACAAGGCTCGGTTAATGAGACAGCTCGGGGAATCACATAATTCTGTGGCGAGACGAGTACTACTCCTACCCCCGCTACGATGTGTCCTTTTGGGCTTGTTCTGGATGCACCGTCGAAGAAAAGTTGCCATACTTGGCCTTCGAACGATGTCTGAGTCGAGCAGACTTCGACGATTTCATCTGGGAGATCCTCGTAGAGTCTGGCTGCCCTCGAATCCGGGTGTTCAGCCAGGAAATCCGTCACCGCTTGTCCTTTAATGGCCTTCTGTGGTAAAAAAGTGCATTTCATATTGAGATAACAATATGGCCCATTTTGCCAGTCGGCCATTTAGCGATGAAGGCTTTGTCATAAGTAACCTCAAGGGGTTGACTTTTGATATGACGTTTATTGTCTGGCCTACCAAATAGTGTCGCATTTTCTGAATGGCGAACACTAATGCCAAACATTCCTTCTCGATCGGGTTGTACCGATGTTCGGCTCCGATCATTGTTCTACTCAAATAGTAGATTGCTTGTTCTCGCCCTTGATCATCATTCTGAACTAGTAGAGCTCTCAAAGAATGATCCATTGCTCGAATGTATACCAGGAAAGGTTTTCCGGATATCGGAGCTGCAAGGACTGGTGGTCGGGTGAGGTATTGTTTGATTTCCTCAAATGCTTGTTGACAAGCGTCGTCCCAAATGAACGAGACACCCTTCTTCATCAGCTTAGCGAAGGGTTGGCATCTTTCGGAAAGGTTTGAGATGAACCTGCGGATGTACGCCAATCGTCCTTGCAATCCCCTGAGCTCCTTGAGGTTTCTCGGGGGTTGTATCTCCTGAATAGCGCGGATCTTTTCCGGGTCCAAATGGATTCCTGTGGAAGTTACAACAAATCCTAGGAATTTGCCACTGGCCACCCCCAGGAAGGACTTGGTGGGATTCATCTTTAGCTGATGAGCTCGCATGATGTCAAAAACCATCTTCATGTCAGCTATGTGATCACCCTTAGCGCGACTTTTCACCGCGATGTCGTCAACATAACACTCCACCGTTTTGCGTATTTGCTGATGGAAAATGGCATTCATGGTCCTTTGATATGTTGCCCCTGCATTCTTCAGTCCGAAGGGCATGACGGTGTAGCAATATACCCCTAGAGGTGTCCTGAAGGAGGTATGCTTTTCGTCATCAGGATACATTTTAATTTGATTGTATCCTGAGAATCCATCCATGAAGGACATTCGTTCGAATCCACATGTATTGTCAATCATGACATCTGTGATTGGCAAGGGGAATTCGTCTTTGGGGCAAGCCTCGTTTAGATCACGGAAGTCGATGCAGATCCGGATCTTCCCGTTCTTCTTGGCAATTGGGACAATGTTGGCTACCCAGTCGGGATGTTGTTCTTCCCTGATGAAGCCAGAATCAATAAGTTTTCTGACTTCTGATTGAATTGCCTCCATTATTTCTGGACGGAACCGTCGCTGCTGTTGTTTGACGGGTTTTGCGTCCGGATTGATGTTGAGGCGGTGCATAGCCACTTGAGGATCAAGTCCAGGCATGTCCTCATAATTTCAGGCGAAGACGTCTATATACTCTTGTACAAGAGATATTAGATCCTTCTTCTCCGAAGGCGACAGGCCGTCATTTATGAAGATGGGCTTAGGATTGGCCTCATCTCCTAGATTGACTTGAACAACCTTGTCTTCTGTGGGTGGCTCGCGCTGTTCAAAGCGGGTATCCCAAAGAGTATTTAAATATTTGATCCAAGGATCTGTATCAGATTGGATCATTCTTCATCTCCGTCTTCCAGGTGGCTTGTTGAAACCATGTTCACTGAAAGTTCTCTGAAGATGTTGCCGACACTGACAACCAACTCCCATGATGACATACCTGAAGAGTAATTATGACCTGATGGCCCTCCAGAATCAGAGGCTGACGGGATCGGAGTCGATAAATAGCCCAACCCCCGGCGCGTCCGATGATAATAATCGGGGGCTTTGCCTTTCGGCACAAAGGATCGAAGTAGCGTTCTCCTTCCTTTGCCGAAGTTCAACCCGGGTCTGCTGGTTAGGTCATACCCCATGTTTTTCATCATTCTGAGTGTCTTTGTCTCATAATGACCGAACTGAGGGGATTCCTGCTCGCTTTCTATTCTTCATGATTCATTAGCTCGGAGTCAATCTGTCCGAAAAGAATCGGTCTTTGGCCCTTCCTTCTCGCTGGAACCATGAGTATGATTGTTGTGCATCGTCGACATTTCGACATGTTTCAAAGGACGATTTCACTGGTACATGCAACGATGTCAAGGCATCCATTGCCGACCAGAGATCGTTATCCACGTCGGTACTAGTGTCTGACGGCACTGAATCAGAAGCAAACACAGAAAAATACGCTAAATCCAATTCTTCATTAATGTACCAACCGCCTACATCATCAGCGGGGGTATTATCAACATCGGGCTTACTAACGCCCGTTACAGGTGGATCTAGCTCCCACGCACACTCATCTTCCTCCAGCTCGGTGTCGGCTTCATTGCCAGAGTCTGGTTCTTCCGGTTGCGGGACTTCATCCGTCTCCACAGGATCTTGGTACAGTAAGGAGTCTGTGAAATAATTCTCGACCCCTTTGAATGGATGCCTTTCGGCAATCAATGTCTGCACCTTTCCACCCTTGTCAATGTATTTCATGACTTGATGGAGAGTGGAGGGAACGATGGAGTTGCGGTGAATTCAAGGTCGTCCTAGCAATAGATTGTAGGAAGTGTCAGCGTCGATGACGTAACATGTCACTTCCGTCTTCAGATCTCCGATCTGGCATTTGAGCTTAACCTTCCCCATCGGACGGGTACTATTGGCATTGAACCCATAAATGGTCGTCTGGGTAGGGCTCAAACGGTGAGTGGGAATCCCAAGATGCTGCATGACTCTGCGAGGCATGATGCTCAATGCAGACCCGGGATCTACCTGGATGCGATTCACTTCGGATGATCCAATATACCCTGTGAAGTACAGGGGTCGATCATGCTTCCCTTTAACCGCATATCCTCTGCCGTGAAGGTGATGCAGGGGGCATTCTAGGAGGTGTGAAGACAATTCTCTACATCTTCCTCCTTTGGTACCTGGGTCATGAAGACCTCAGCATTTGCCAGAGCTTCTTGCAGAGCTTCTCTAGTCGACTTTGATAGTCTAAGAAGTTCATACAAGGTAATCCGCGCCGGGATGTTGGCCAATTGAGCCAGGACATCAAAGCGGTAAGGCGCCGGAGATCCTTCCGTGATGCCCTTCTGAAGGGCTCGAGAAAATCGAGTCTCCTTCTGTTTCTCCATGGGTTGTCTTGTGGAGGGCTTGGTTGGCTCTGCAGTTGGTTGTGGAGGGGTTGTCGCCGTTTCGCCATACTGCTTCAAGTAGGGTTGTTCTGAGCGGGTTCCCGTCATCGGTTGGTTAGGCTCCGCGGCCAAGACTATTGTTTCGTCCTCGGAATCGGTTAACGAGGGAACATCAGTCTCAGCTTCTCGAGAGGAGGCACACACCACATTACAGGATGAAGCCTTTGCCTTACCTTTGGATTTCCTGTTGGTCACAGTAGTCCATTGCCGTTCATTGACAAGGTCAGGGTGGACCCACATGATTTCCCCTTGAGGTGTGGGGACAGGTACCAAGCCTTTCTCTTGCTGCTGGTGAGGGTCTGTGTTGACCACTCTCAGCTCTCCTCTTGGGATAGGGACTACTCCAGAGGGTGTCGGAGGTTGTCTTCCGAACTGGAGAACTGACGTCACATTGGCCGTCACCTTCTTCTGCTCTGGTCGGAGCTTTAACACCTCCGCGTCAATCAGAGCTTGAAGGATGTCCTTGAAGATGTAGCAGCTTTTGGTAGGGTGCCCCAGCATCCTGTGGTACAAGCAATAGGTGGGATTGTTGGTCTTGCCGACCTCCTCGGGGCGCCTAGCTTCAGGGAGCTTCAGTCGGTTCTCTTGTTGAGTAGTTTAAAGAGTGAATCGACATGTTCCTCCTTGAAGGAATATTTCTTGTTGGCCCGTGATTGGCTGGAAGAGCCACCTCCCTTGACCAGTTAAGGTTTAGCAGGAGGTTTGGTCTCTGCTGCCAAGTTATCCTTCCGCTTGTTTGGAGGGATGTGTCTGGCGCACGCCTTGTCGACCTTTCCGGCCTGGGCTTACCTTCCTCCGCTCTGACGCGGGCGACAATCTCCTCAGCCTGTTTACCTTGTTGGACTAATTGCTTCCAGGTGCGGCTTTCAGCAACTCCTATTTGAGCAAGGAGTGAGGTTTGGAGATTGTGGCGGCATGTTTCCACCAGTGTGGTCTGGGTCATGCCGCTCGGACATCGGAGTGCCACGTTCCGAAATCTTTCCACGAAAGACTTGACGGACTCTCCCTTTCACTGTTTAGTAGCCAAAAGGGTGGGCATCGTGACTTCCGAGTCATCCTCGAAGAAGCGCGTTAAGAAAAGCTTCTCCAAATCGCCCAAGTTCTTGATAGAACCTTCTGGGAGCTTCATGAACCATTCAAAGGCCAGCCCTTTCAGGGTGCCGATGAACTGACGAGCCAGGATGGCGTCGTTATCTACTACATTCCCGGTTTGGGATTTAAAGTAGTAGATGTGTTGGTTGGGTGACCCTTTCCCATCGAATGCTTGAAGGGTTGGAGCCTTGAACTTGGACGGGTATGGAACCAAGTCCCATTCAGCAGGATAGGGCCGGACCACCCCAGCTTCTTGGAGGCCTTTACGGTTGGTAAGGGCCTCGAGGCGTTGCTCCAATTGACTCATTCTTTTAGCATGAGCCTTTCCCTGGTCTTGGTCGCCCTTTACTTGCGACGAGGATTTGGACGAACTAGAAGTAGATCGCTGCCTCTCCTCAGAAGGTTCGAAAGATGAGTTTTCTCCCTTTCTTCCTTTGCCCTTCATCTTTTTAGGAGGAGACTTCCTCCTGTCTTCGAGCAACTGTGCAAGCATTTGCTTGAGGGAGTCGATAGATTCCTGCTGAGAAAGAATCATATCCATTTGTGCCTTCTGGATTTGTTCTAAACGTCTAGCCGTTTCCTCAGGAGTGCCTGTCATGTAGGCGGAGGCTTCTTCTCAACGGAAGAGTTTGAAGCCCGTGATTCCACTACGGCGGAGTGAGAATCATTCACTTTAATGCCATGGGTTAAGGCATTATAATCAATCAGGGGAATGGCCCCGGTCCGGGTGCGAGTGTGTCGGTACACTCCTTCCGGTTCGGAGTCAGACTCGTCAGAGCTGACTGCAGGTTGTTTTCCCTTGCTCCTGCTCGTCATATTCGCAGTGAGCTCCGGGTACTCAATGTCAGAGAAGGTTCTCCTTCTGTGGGAGCGCCTTCTTTTGACTGACGGGGGAATCAGGGTCAGTTGTCTAACTAAAGACTGCTGGTGCACACCTGAACCACAACGGCACTCAGAAAGCATACGGATGAGCCGTTGGCAGCAACATGATGAAGTGACCTGATTGGCACTTCTTTTCTTCGTCAAGTAATCCCTCAAATCACACGGGAGGGGGATCGAAGAGACTAGCCTCACAACGTCGAAGACAGGAGGCATCCATGTGCTGTATAGCCTGGACGCAGGCTTCAGGGACGCGATTTTCGCGCCGCGGCTGTAAGACGCGCGTCAGGCGTCTCTGTTGGGACGAGACGCCTAGGCGCGTCGGGGCAGAGACGTTTGAGAGAGGATGGGCTGCTGGGCCCCACGCTTATGGGCGCGTGCCTCTCGCACTTGACGAGGCGCAGAGGCTTCACCTTGGCGTTTGGTGAGTTGGTCTTCAGAGGACCTAGCTTGAGGAGTCTCGCGTTTGGGCCGCCAAACGCGGACTTCTCGTGCTGGACGTGGCGCGGGCAAGGCGCCAGGTTGTACGTCGCGTCCAGCCTCAGTCGGACAACCAGAGGTTCCAACTTGTAGCTGACGCGCACGTCTCCTCTGACGACGCTCGACATTTCGGTTGCGTCGTGGAGGTGGAGAGAGACCAACGACGACCTGATGCTGGACACCAGAGATTTGGACCACGCGGGTCTCCTGAGAGACATTGACGCGTGTGTTCAGTGCTGCGCGGTTGATCGCAGCAGCAGTTGTGCCTGAGATCACGCGGGCCTTCTGAGAGGTGTTGGCGCGTGTATCTTGCTTGGCACAGTTGGCAGCAGCAGCGTCCGAGAGAGCTTCAGATCGGGCTTCGGGGGCATTCCCCGTCGAGACCCTGCGGCAGACGCGGGTCCTGGGGCTCTTGGAGCCGGAAGAGAGAAACTCTTCGTACTTTGCCTGGTCGAACTCGACAACGAGCGATTCGACCATCTTTCCCTCACGAAGGACGTCATCCTGCGCCACGATTTGCTCATCAGTGACAAATGAAGTCCCCAGCAGAGTCGCCATCTCTTATTCGCAGAGGAAAAATTCGCATAAAGTTTCCTTGAATCAATTGAAAGTTTACAACGGATTAATACTCCGATTACAAGGGAGGGAGGATGTTGAGTCTTGAATCCTCCCTTAGTTTAGTGCTGGGTTCTTCGTGTGGCGGTGGAGAGTGAATCTTGTTCTCCGTTGACCGGATGACCGTCGGGATCGTCAGGGATCTTCTCTTTGGCTGGTAGAAGGAGTAACACAGCTCTGTCTACCAAAACTCTCAAAGAGAAGGTAGGCAAAGGGCAACTCGTACGCAGCGAGCTTGTTGAAGAGTTTAGCTCTCTTTCTCCTGTCTCTGTCTTGTTGTCGTCTAACTAAAGAAAATCTGACCCCTTCTTCAATAGCGACGGGGCTATTTATAGGGGTTCCAGGGTGAACGTGCCCCCTAAAAATGCTCCACAACGAGGGGCTGACCTCCCCGCTATGTGGGCGGCGACTGGCCCCATAACCAGGGCGGTTATAACCGAGACGCGGGTGTCGAGCCCACGCGCCTTGATGTTGAGACGCGGGTGTCGAGCCCATGCATCTAGAACTTGAAACTCTGCTTTTTAATGGCTTGTCTTTTAGCGATTTTTAGACAGCCTACATGTTTGCGCAGTTGTTTATGTTTGCACTGTATACTTATGCGACCATGGTCGCAGTGTCGACCCTGGTCGCAGTTATTTATGTTTGTACTGTATACTTATGCGACCTTGGTCGCATTATTGACTGTAACGCCCCGATTCCACGAATACGGGGACGTCACTGCAACGTATATACGTAGGTCAAAACTACCCTCCCGTATATACGCTAAGCATCAGTACAGACAAGAATCAGAGTACGGAAGCAAATGGTGCATTATACATTCCAACACATAGATATACAATCACAGAGTTATCACCAGAGGTGATGAATATTACAATAATATAACATCACAGACATGCGCAAATGCGAGGGTACAAAAGATATGCATATATATGAACGGTACAAATGGAAGCTCACATACAAGTATACAAGGAAAAAGTACAGGTATAAACAGAAAAGGGCACTCACGAGTTTGCTAAAAGGAAACTCGAGAGGCTCACAGGGGGCCTGGAAGGATGTGGCCCTGGACGGTCGGCTGGAGATCCACGCTACCGCTGCGCCACTCTGAGCAGTAACGGGGAGAATCCACACGCTCCGGGCTCCATAACCTGGACATGAGAATCCAGGGGAGTCAGTGAAACTCCCCAGGCGAGTAGGAATATGGATGCCAGGTGGCGAGTCAGGAGGAGCACAAGTGTCAAGTACAGAAGACAGGAGGGTTAGAACACAAATGAAGTATATAAGAAAAGATATCAAATAGGAAATACTCAGGAGGCAGATAGGTTAGAGCAGGCATGAACAGGTATGGCATAATAATCATAAAACAGGAAATCCGAATAAAACCAATACAACAAATATAGTAAGGCACATCACAGATTCATAGCCGTTTAAGTTGCAGGCTTTAGTATGCGTCCCATTCTACATACCTCTACTTACAACTTAAAGAGCCGATTATTATGACACTTTATTATTACTCGTCTTACCCTGATATCTAGCTATGTGAACTAGCGTCCCAACGCACATAGATCCATATCCGAGTAAAGCAAGGTTGTTATTGGAAACTAGCAGGGGTATCAACGAACTATGTTTACAGTGGGTCCCGTGCATGCCCGGGACCACGGTCCAGGATTGTTCCGTTGCATGGAAACGGAAGCCAGCCGCAAGGCTAAACAGGAGGGACTTATGTATGCCCTTTCATAACAGGAATAAGGGAGCCAGCTCTCCCCTCGGTCCCCTGGAGGCCCACAGGTCAGACCGGAACATGTAGTTGCACAACATTCCTAAAAGCCACTGTAAACACGAACACATATTGATATCCGCATGTTTCCCCCGACCCAATACAAGTTGGTCCATTTTAGGATTCATTAGTTTAATTATCACTTTACGGGAATAACTGGAACAGGACATGATCAGGAAATCAGGAGTACATAAGTACTATATAGTCAGGTCACTGCATATAAAGCAGGAATACAAGTCACTGATCATGATACAGGATAATAAGGTAAGGTCCCGTAAAGGTGATAATCACAAGTCAAGTATATCATGCTGGGTGTCAAGTGATAGCATGACAGGGTGATGATATTTAGTAAACAACCAAGCATATCAAAAGATTGATAATAGTCGGGTTAAGTCATGGCAAGAGATTGATAATAGTCAGGGCAAGTCATAGCATAACTAAAGGGTCTTGCCAAATAGTAGCATGGCAGGTGGTCAGGTGATAACATACTAAATGGTCAGGTGATATACATGTGTTAAAAGGAAGCATACAACTAACAAGTCTGAAGCAATGACAAGTAGTAACATGGAAGTGGCTCAAAGCCCAACGACCACGAAGGGTCGGCCACGCATGGTATACGATAAAGAAGTAAGCATATCAATAGCACGGCACAAGTACAAGATGAAGCTACCATAATATAAGCAATTGCAGGGCAAATATGAATATGGAAATAAGAAGCGAAATACTTATCGTCCCGGCGAAACGGGAAACTCAAATAGAGATAAGAGAAGAGCGAGACTACTCGCCTAAATCACCAAAGCGCCGAAAGATCCAAAATCCACGGAAGCTCGGGATGCGCCATAACCTGTGATATAAATATGTAGAGTGAAGAGGAGAGAGAAGGAGGGAAGGTAAGATGATATTTGTCAAGTGACAAGTCAAGAACACCAACATATGATATAAGTCTAGAGGATAAGGTTCATATTCAAGAAAGAAATCAACTAAGACAAACAGCCAAAGTTAGTCGACTAGGTGGAAAGAGTAGTCGACTAATAAAGGGGTTAGTCGACTAACAGTCTGGTATAGTCGACTAAAACTGGGTTCCAGAGAGTTGATATTCTGATTCAGGAAAAGTTAGTCGACTAGGGTGGAAGGGTAGTCGACTAACAGACATCACAAGTCGACTAACAGTCATGTCAAGTCGACTAATACTGTGATACAGAGAGTTTGGGTTTCTAGTTCAGGAAAGGTTAGTCGACTAGGGTCAAGGGAGTAGTCGACTAATCGAGGTTTCTAGTCGACTAATAAATAACCTAAGTCGACTAAAACTGTGTTCCAGAAAAGGTTACGTTTCAACTAAGGGTTTCTAGTCGACTAATCTATAGGTCTAGTCGACTAATCGTCTGGAAACAGCAAACAGAACAGATTTTGGTGGTTGTGTGTTTGATAATCAAATGGCATGATTTGAAGACCTAAGTATACATGATATGAAAATACAAGTATCCTAAGAATTAATCAAGGCTTGGTGAAGAAGAATACTTACTAAAAGAAGTACAAGGTGATGGAGTGATGGTGGTAGTGATGGAAGTTGATGATGAAGAAGAAGTTGGGGTTTTGGTAGAGTTGATGACCTTGGTGGTGCTTCCCATGGAGATGAAGGAGGAAGAAGATGACCTTGGTGGTGTTTCCCATGGAGATGAAGGAGGAAGAAGATGAAGGGAAGAGGTTGGAGTAGTTGTGGTGGTGGAGATGAAGGAGATGGAGGTGGCTAGGGTTTGGCTCTTGGTGAAGAGAAGTGAAGGGAAGTGAAAAAAAGGAAATGAAATGAAAAGGGAAGATTTAAATAGGATTTTGGATTTGTGAAGGAGGTGTAATTAATGTAGATGAGAGGGGGCTTTTTGCAAAGTGGAGGAGGGGATGAGTGTCCCTCTCTTGGCCACTTGGCCGGCCATGGGAGAGAGAGAGAAAGGGGGCATTAATGGTGGAGGTTGGTGGAAGTGAGTGGAGGAAAATGGAATTTGGGAGAAAATGGGATTTTGGGAAATTGGAATCCTTGTGGATTGTGGAGGAAGGAAAGAAAGAAAATAGGAAAAGGAAAAGAAAATGGAAAAGGGAAAGTATTCTCTTGGAAGAGAAAATGAAAAATAATGAAAGTGGCGGATTCCCGGGATTCGGTTGCGGATGCGGAAATCTTTCGGGAAAACACCGGAATCGTCCGAAATTCAAGTGTCTCGGAACGACCCGAAATAATTACCAAAAATCAAGAATATAATACTAAGTATCATAGTGAAATCCGTTTTAAGAAATACTTTATAGTTTTAAAACTAAAAATCCCGGAATCAGTTACCTACCGACTCCGATGGAATTTTCATAAAATCATAAAATCCTCAGAAAAAGAATTTAGGTAGAAAATATGATTTTAAGAAATAATGTCTAAAGGTACTTGTAGAAATTCTAAACCGTTTGTAAACTAAAAATCCGGGAATCGGTCAGCGGCACTGGCCGACACCGGTTTTGAAGATATTTAATTAAATTCAGGAAAATTCCAGAAAATCATATAAAATATATAATATTGGAAAATGATATTTGAAACAGAAATCGGTCAAATCAGAATACCGGAAAGACCAAATCGAGTAATACACTAGGATCGGGTCTTCGGTTCAGACTAGGGCTGACTCCGAATCCACGAATCCAAATCCAAAATAAACAGTCATATAAGGAATTCATAATACAGAATAAATACAGGAAACAAATCGAAAAAATACGACCGAAAATCTGAATACGCAACTAAGTACGTATTCCGGGAACGGGGTATTACAATCCACCCACCTTACAAAAAATTGCGTCCTCGCAATTTCGTTAAGGGGTAAATTGAATACAAAGGGGACAAAGGTGGAATTTATACTAATTAAGATATGAAGCACTATAGGTAGGGCTCTCAAGTCGACTGAACAATAATCATCCTCTGTACCTCCGGCTGTATAAATCCTCGAATAAAGCTGAATAATACTGCTGATGTCGTGGCTGTGTAATAGAATTCCAGATGTACTGCATACTTAATAGTCCTCCGAGCATAAGCCAGAATACTGAAGATAAAGAAAACCCTGATAGTCCTGAGCATAATAAAGAAGGCCGATAATTAAGAATCCCGAATACCAGGCATCAATCACTCTGAACGATATAGTAGAGAATGTAGAATATCCGTAGAGAATTCCGACTGCTGTCTTCTGAAAGATAGCCAGATCAAGATCGATCTGGAGAATACCAAGCTTCATAGAATTCACCGAAGAGATCACATAATAGCTTCATGCAGAACCAGCCACTACCTCCTAGTCTATCATATCTTAATGTTGGTATAAGGGCTTCATAAAACCAAAACAGGGAAAGGATAAGAAGGATTAGGAATCAAAGGAAGGATGGCCAAGAAATAGATAACTCTGCACTTGTAGTTGGAATGTATAACCAAGACTCAAGTATTCCAGTTGCAAATTTCATTACCATTAATTTGCCCTCTGGACGTACTGAGGAAGTTAGAGCCTAAGCTCTGATACCATCCTGTAACGCCCCGATTCCACGAATACGGGACGTCACTGCAACGTATATACGTAGGTCAAAACTACCCTCCCGTATATACGCTAAGCATCAGTACAGACAAGAATCAGAGTACGGAAGCAAATGGTGCATTATACATTCCAACACATAGATATACAATCACAGAGTTATCACCAGAGGTGATGAATATTACAATAATATAACATCACAGACATGCGCAAATGCGAGGGTACAAAAGATATGCATATATATGAACGGTACAAATGGAAGCTCACATACAAGTATACAAGGAAAAAGTACAGGTATAAACAGAAAAGGGCACTCACGAGTTTGCTAAAAGGAAACTCGAGAGGCTCACAGGGGGCCTGGAAGGATGTGGCCCTGGACGGTCGGCTGGAGATCCACGCTACCGCTGCGCCACTCTGAGCAGTAACGGGGAGAATCCACACGCTCCGGGCTCCATAACCTGGACATGAGAATCCAGGGGAGTCAGTGAAACTCCCAAGGCGAGTAGGAATATGGATGCCAGGTGGCGAGTCAGGAGGAGCACAAGTGTCAAGTACAGAAGACAGGAGGGTTAGAACACAAATGAAGTATATAAGAAAAGATATCAAATAGGAAATACTCAGGAGGCAGATAGGTTAGAGCAGGCATGAACAGGTATGGCATAATAATCATAAAACAGGAAATCCGAATAAAACTAATACAACAAATATAGTAAGGCACATCACAGATTCATAGCCGTTTAAGTTGCAGGCTTTAGTATGCGTCCCATTCCACATACCTCTACTTACAACTTAAAGAGCCGATTATTATGACACTTTATTATTACTCGTCTTACCCTGATATCTAGCTATGTGAACTAGCGTCCCAACGCACATAGATCCATATCCGAGTAAAGCAAGGTTGTTATTGGAAACTAGCGGGGGTATCAACGAACTATGTTTACAGTGGGTCCCGTGCATGCCCGGGACCACGGTCCAGGATTGTTCCGTTGCATGGAAACGGAAGCAAGCCGCAAGGCTAAACAGGAGGGACTTATGTATGCCCTTTCATAACAGGAATAAGGGAGCCAGCTCTCCCCTCGGTCCCCTGGAGGCCCACAGGTCAGACCGGAACATGTAGTTGCACAACATTCCTAAAAGCCACTGTAAACACGAACACATATTGATATCCGCATGTTTCCCCCGACCCAATACAAGTTGGTCCATTTTAGGATTCATTAGTTTAATTATCACTTTACGGGAATAACTGGAACAGGACATGATCAGGAAATCAGGAGTACATAAGTACTATATAGTCAGGTCACTGCATATAAAGCAGGAATACAAGTCACTGATCATGATACAGGATAATAAGGTAAGGTCCCCGTAAAGGTGATAATCACAAGTCAAGTATATCATGCTGGGTGTCAAGTGATAGCATGACAGGGTGATGATATTTAGTAAACAACCAAGCATATCAAAAGATTGATAATAGTCGGGTTAAGTCATGGCAAGAGATTGATAATAGTCAGGGCAAGTCATAGCATAACTAAAGGGTCTTGCCAAATAGTAGCATGGCAGGTGGTCAGGTGATAACATACTAAATGGTCAGGTGATATACATGTGTTAAAAGGAAGCATACAACTAACAAGTCTGAAGCAATGACAAGTAGTAACATGGAAGTGGCTCAAAGCCCAACGACCACGAAGGGTCGGCCACGCATGGTATACGATAAAGAAGTAAGCATATCAATAGCACGGCACAAGTACAAGATGAAGCTACCATAATATAAGCAATTGCAGGGCAAATATGAATATGGAAATAAGAAGCGAAATACTTATCGTCCGGCGAAACGGGAAACTCAAATAGAGATAAGAGAAGAGCGAGACTACTCGCCTAAATCACCAAAGCGCCGAAAGATCCAAAATCCACGGAAGCTCGGGATGCGCCATAACCTGTGATATAAATATGTAGAGTGAAGAGGAGAGAGGAGGGAAGGTAAGATGATATTTGTCAAGTGACAAGTCAAGGAACACCAACATATGATATAAGTCTAGAGGATAAGGTTCATATTCAAGAAAGAAATCAACTAAGACAAACAGCCAAAGTTAGTCGACTAGGTGGAAAGAGTAGTCGACTAATAAAGGGGTTAGTCGACTAACAGTCTGGTATAGTCGACTAAAACTGGGTTCCAGAGAGTTGATATTCTGATTCAGGAAAAGTTAGTCGACTAGGGTGGAAGGGTAGTCGACTAACAGACATCACAAGTCGACTAACAGTCATGTCAAGTCGACTAATACTGTGATACAGAGAGTTTGGGTTTCTGGTTCAGGAAAGGTTAGTCGACTAGGGTCAAGGGAGTAGTCGACTAATCGAGGTTTCTAGTCGACTAATAAATAACCTAAGTCGACTAAAACTGTGTTCCAGAAAAGGTTACGTTTCAACTAAGGGTTTCTAGTCGACTAATCTATAGGTCTAGTCGACTAATCGTCTGGAAACAGCAAACAAAACAGATTTTGGTGGTTGTGTGTTTGATAATCAAATGGCATGATTTGAAGACCTAAGTATACATGATATGAAAATACAAGTATCCTAAGAATTAATCAAGGCTTGGTGAAGAAGAACACTTACCTAAAAGAAGTACAAGGTGATGGAGTGATGGTGGTAGTGATGGAAGTTGATGATGAAGAAGAAGTTGGGGTTTTGGTAGAGTTGATGACCTTGGTGGTGCTTCCCATGGAGATGAAGGAGGAAGAAGATGACCTTGGTGGTGTTTCCCATGGAGATGAAGGAGGAAGAAGATGAAGGGAAGAGGTTGGAGTAGTTGTGGTGGTGGAGATGAAGGAGATGGAGGTGGCTAGGGTTTGGCTCTTGGTGAAGAGAAGTGAAGGGAAGTGAAAAAAAGGAAATGAAATGAAAAGGGAAGATTTAAATAGGATTTTGGATTTGTGAAGGAGGTGTAATTAATGTAGATGAGAGGGGGCTTTTTGCAAAGTGGAGGAGGGGATGAGTGTCCCTCTCTTGGCCACTTGGCCGGCCATGGGAGAGAGAGAGAAAGGGGGCATTAATGGTGGAGGTTGGTGGAAGTGAGTGGAGGAAAATGGAATTTGGGAGAAAATGGGATTTTGGGAAATTGGAATCCTTGTGGATTGTGGAGGAAGGAAAGAAAGAAAATGGAAAAGGGAAAGTATTCTCTTGGAAGAGAAAATGAAAAATAATGAAAGTGGCGGATTCCCGGGATTCGGTTGCGGATGCGGAAATCTTTCGGGAAAACACCGGAATCGTCCGAAATTCAAGTGTCTCGGAACGACCCGAAATAATTACCAAAAATCAAGAATATAATACTAAGTATCATAGTGAAATCCGTTTTAAGAAATACTTTATAGTTTTAAAACTAAAAATCCCGGAATCAGTTACCTACCGACTCCGATGGAATTTTCATAAAATCATAAAATCCTCAGAAAAAGAATTTAGGTAGAAAATATGATTTTAAGAAATAATGTCTAAAGGTACTTGTAGAAATTCTAAACCGTTTGTAAACTAAAAATCCGGGAATCGGTCAGCGGCACTGGCCGACACCGGTTTTGAAGATATTTAATTAAATTCAGGAAAATTCCAGAAAATCATATAAAATATATAATATTGGAAAATGATATTTGAAACAGAAATCGGTCAAATCAGAATACCGGAAAGACCAAATCGAGTAATACACTAGGATCGGGTCTTCGGTTCAGACTAGGGCTGACTCCGAATCCACGAATCCAAATCCAAAATAAAACAGTCATATAAGGAATTCATAATACAGAATAAATACAGGAAACAAATCGAAAAAATACGACCGAAAATCTGAATACGCAACTAAGTACGTATTCCGGGAACGGGTATTACATTGACCCTGGTCGCAGTTGTTTGTTTTTGCACTGTAGATGATTGCGACCTTGGTCGCAGTGTAGACCATGGTCGTAGATGTATATGTTTGCACTGTAGACTTCTGCGACCTTGGTCGCAATGTCGTTCATTGTTTACATTTGCACTGTAAATAATTTATAAACAATACCCTAAATCCTATAAAGAGCGGCAAAAAAGGGGGAAAATAATAATAAATAATAACCTAAATCTGACAACGAGCGATCCAAAAAATTGCCTTGTGGGCAAATAATAATAAACAATAATAAAAATTACCGAAAGAGTAGCTTTTCATAAGGGGTATTTAGTAATTTAACTTCTTCCTATAAGCGGGCCGCAAGTTAGTGGGCTGACAAAATTGAGCCACGTCACCGCAGGCTGAGAGAGTTCTCTCAGCCGCAGGCTGATATACATTTCTCTCTCTCTCTCTCTCTCTCTCTCTCTCTATATATATATATATATATATATATATATATATATATTATATATATATATATATAAGGAATATGTAAATCAGCTGACACAGGAGGCAACTCCATCCTATATCGCACTCAAAAATCATATCTCCCGAATTTTTTCACGATCCGACCGCACATTACCATCTTCATGTTTTAAGATGTACACATATAAAAAATTAAATGAATTGGAGTTCGTTTACTCATTGATCTAATCGTTCCATTTTATTCTACTGTTAAAAAACCGTTAATGTTTGAACCCAAAGAAAATGCAATAAACAAACTCCAAATCAAGTAATATTTTATGTGTATTTTTTTAGAACATGAAGATAATAATGTACTGTCGGATCTTGAAAATTCAATCGAAAATTTGAATTTTTAGTGCGATATAAGACATAGTTGCCTCCTGTATCAGCTGAATCCAGTTTTTCTCTCTTAGAGAGAGAGATAGACTTGTGTCCTTCCAAAAGGATTCGAGCCCGAATCCTTCCCACCCAAATATAACCCTCCGACGTTTGAATACAAACTCCACTTCGTTGAAGTTGATCTATATTATTTCAAGTATCTATAACCAAAAATCAAGTGCTTTGAATATTTTTTACCTATCCAACAAGCAACACAAAATGGACGACCGAAAGTAGTGAGTTGGTTAGCTCTATGTCTTTAGACATACAAATTCTCGATTCGGCCATTTGATCATGATCTAAACATTTAAAAGCTCCTACAAACTATTTTTTTTTAGGTTTCAAATATTCTACACTGTTAAACTAACCAACTCACTATTTAGGTCGTTCGTTTTCTTCCGCTTGATGTGTGGGCAAAAGTATTTAAAATACTTGATTTTTACTCTATATATACTTGAAATAATATATATTAACTTCAACAGAATGGATCTTGTATTCGAATAATGAATGGTTGTATTTGAGTGGGAAAGATTCAGGCTCTGGTCCTTCGGAACTACACGCTGTTTTGCATTTCCCTTGTCTCTCAAAATTGGTTATTAAGAGCAAAAATGAACAAGCAGTGTATTGATTTCCAACTTGTCAAGACAAAAATTAGGCTTTTTTTAAGAACACAGTACAGGCATTTGCCCAAGCATTATCAGACGAATATCATTTGCCATTCGTTTTGCCAGTGTTATTATTGAACAACGATAAAATTTATTTCATTACATCAGGCTACATTTTATTTTTAAAGAAAATGTGTGAAAATTCGTTTGATGTGATGCAAAATAAAAAGACTTATTTTCTAAATATCTTATTAAACTTTTGAAATTTTTCCCACAAACCCCCTCCTAAACCTCAATAATTTCAAGCTACTCCCTAAGCTATCCAAAAAATCTTGGCAACAGCTGGCACATATTTCTCACTTGCATTTTTTTAATACCATTTTACCCTTACGTAATTCTCGTCTTGGGGTTTTAATGTTTTAAAGTGAATCTTATTTAAATCATAATTAAATTCTAATTAAATTTTAGTTAAGTCCTAATTAAATTCTAATTAAATTCTAATTTTCAAATGGATATTTAGAAAATAAACATGGACTAAAATATTTTATAATTTAATTGGAATTCATCTATGTCATATGAAATAGATAATTAGTGTTATCATTTCTAACCAAAGTAAACTTGTAACCATGATTAAATTCAGTCTTCTTATCAAAAGCTTTGGATACACAAAACAAAACTGTCTTTTCCTCAATTTTTTCTGACTTCTTTCAGAAGAGGGGAAAAAAGAGAAAAAAAGAAAAGAAAATTAATAAAGTGTTTATGGTGTTTAAGGGTTAGAATTCTTCAGCATCCTGACACTATGAGAGGATATTAACTGTTGATCTCAATAAAATTTACTCTATTAGATGCAAACAATTGATATACTTAGCTCGTGAGGGAGCTAAAGTGGAGAAAACTACAATGAACTTCTCTTCGTTTTCTTAAAAAAACTATCATTAACTTTCAAAAATGTATAAAACTATCATAAGCTTAACAAGTTTTAAAAAACTACCACCTGTCGTAAACAGGAGCAGGAAAAGATCAAAATCAGAAAATTAACTTTTTATTTGATCATGTGATATGCACGTGACCACTAACTTAACATCATATTGACACATAATAGTTTTTTCAAAAAAATCAAAAGAAAAATTCATGATAGTTGTCAAAGGTCATGTTAGTATCTGAAAACAAATAGAATTTTACAGTAGTTTTCTGCATTTTAGCCTTTTAAGAGGCTGCAACCAAGCTCTTAAGAAGCCCACAACAGCCTTTTGAGGCCCTTGGACTTCACAACACAAATTTCCAAAAGTCACAAGAGAGAGCCACTTCCAACTTCTTTTTCATGTACTTCTTTGTTAACACACATCAAAAGCTCCAAAAGTAAGGGGAAAAAAAATGACACAACAATTGTGATTAGAAATAAATAGTAACTTTATGGTCAACTCCTGCACAACTTCTGTAGAATTTATATGAAGTCACAAGGACTACACTTTCTCAAAGAACTCCCATCACTTTTTTGGTGTGAGAGGAATACTTCTGCAAACTCTTCCAAGATTTCAGTGCAAAATACAGAAGAAATAGCCATAGGTATTGCATACAGAAGAAGTCCAGATCAGAAGTAAAGTAATGCAGTCAATCACAAATATGCAAGCAAACTAGAACTCAGACACCCATCATTTTATCACCTTCATCTTTGAAATTTGAACACAGAAAAGTTCAGGTTTATAACACAGCAGCAGAACAGATAACTATTAAAGTCTAAAACCATCAACTAATTTATGTTCCCTGATAATGGAAAGATTCAAGTGTGTCAATCCAAAAACTCTCATCCTCATTCCACTTTCTAGGTCCTACTTGTTCTATCAAGCAGGAATTCACAAACACTGCGACAGTTCGGCATGAACATATTCCTGCTGTAATAAGAGAAGGATTGCATCTACAAATAACAGATCACCATGTAACAAAAATTTACGCAGGATAAAAAATGAAGACTAATTGCAGCGAGAACAAAAACATATTTATAATCACCAAGAATGCACCCCCCACTTCCTTCAAGGCAATACCTTCTCCTTATGTACACCTAGACCAGAAAGGAAAGATACACAATATATTTAGAAAAAGAAAAAAAAATTTGAAACCAAGTTGAAACCCCTTGCACATTTTTCCACCCTTGCACCAGAATACAACCCACCACCCCCCCCCCCCCCCCCCCAACAATCCACCCAACATCACCAGTATTTATTATTCATTCACAGGAAAGGAATATAACCCCCACCACGTATACCCCCCAACCAGTTATCTGTACTTCCCTCCAATATACCCCCCATCATAATAACACCAAATTTAGAAGAAAAAAAGAGAGGTACCAAAAACAAAATACTAGAACAGTCTTTTCTTCTCTGTTCCTCAAAACTTAAATGCTTGAAATATTACCTTGGATCCACCAGCGGGGGAGAGAACGATTTTGTTGGCCGAACCGGAGGACTAGGCCGAAAGGCTGCTGGAGACAGTATCTGAGAACGGTTCACCATGGCAACCATAGATGGAGTTTGATATGCATGCACGAGGCTGGCACTGTCGGTTGAGTCCCCACGAGCTGTTGCTCTCTGCCATGTGTGAGAGCTCAGTCCTGACAGCATGTATGCCCTTCCAGAAGCCTCGTACCTCTGCCTGCTCGCCATTCTCTCCTGCATCTCCCTCATCTCTGCATCCAAAGCCACACATAGCCGGTCACCAGACCTTCCTGCTAAGGACTCTGACAGTATCCTCCTACGAGCCTCCAGTATTGAAACCGCCTCGGAAAGATTTCCCTGCTCAGCAACAGCCCTTGCTTCAGCCATGGCCTCTGCTGCCCTCATTCTGTTCCTCTCTCGGTCCACCTCAATTGACATAGTTCTTGCTGCAACAGACTCTGGCCGTCGAATTCTTAGCTCTTCACCTTCCAAACAGGCTGATTCTTGAGACACCGGGTCTTTATAAGAACAATTTACCTTCAGCAGTGCAACATTATCACTGGAAACAGCTGGAACATTGACAGAGACCAAGAAATCCCTTTCTTCGTCTGCATATAGATCTCCCACATCTATAGACCCAGTTCGCCCATTCTCTGCAACCCGGCTGGCATAGCTGCCTGATTTGATAGGGGCAAGACGGACTCCAGGATGCACACATTCAACATTGACTCGCAGCTCTTGCACTACTACACTAAGGAGCCCACCGATGCATTGCGCAAAGGCATCCTGGATCACACTCTCAGCCTCAATGAAAGAGAAGGTCCCACCAGAATTCTCAGAGATAAAGTGCATAGAGGCAGAGTCATGGTCTGCACCGAAACCAAAGGCATGTACTGGTATCTGGCGGCCAGTGCCGTTGCCAACTTGTATGGAGGTTGGCACAAGTGACTGATAGTCCGGCCTTGAGCTGTCAGCTCCCCCATTGCTGCATGAGACAGTGTATGTGTCCTGGCCATCAGAGAGGAGAATAATGCTGCACACTGGGTTCATTTCCTTCCGCTCCTCTAACACTTTGGCGCCCTTCCTAAGTCCCTCAGCAATATTGGTCCCACCACTTGAAACCAAGGAATTAACTGCTTGCAAGGCCCGTTGCCGCCCAGTCTCAGACATCCTACGGAGATGGAAGAGCCTACGAGCAGTTGATGAAAAGGCAATAACTGATAGCCGGTCAGATGGTCCAAGATTTTGAACGACAAAGCCCATTGCTCGCTTCAGGAGTGCAAGCTTGGTACCAGCCATACTGCCACTGATATCAAGAACAGTGACCAAGTCTACCGGGGCACGAGAGGTTTGTGAGACATTTGTGTTACTCGAATGGAGGTTTCTGCCAGCAATAGTTCTAGTGTCAGCTCGCGGGGCCTTTAGGTGGACAAGCACAGTGAAGTTATCTTCAGAAAAAGATTTTGCCATGGCTGAGAATTCTGGATATGTTTTAATATCAAGCGTTCTCATGGATCCTTCTTGTTGGGTATCTCTACCAGTTTCCACCTGGAAGTCTACAGGCTCGTCATCAGCATAAGTACTCGGTTCTGAGGCGTGGAAGATGTTTGAGAGATGATGGTGTGGTCGAATTGCAGAGTCAGACCGAAGGACCCTGCGCACGAGATTCATGTAGCCATCATCCTGGGTCCAACTAACTGGGTTCACTCGGGATCTTCCATGTGGCAGCTCTGCGGTTGGTGGACCCTGGAGAGGTATTTCCTTCCATTTAGCCCTGCAGATTGGGCACACTCGGTTCCCATGCTTTACATTTGACGCAATGCAGTGGAAGTGGAAAGTGTGTGAGCACCCAGCAGTGAAGAGGGCATGGCCCTGGCCTGCTTTCAGGGCACACAGACAAATAGCACATGTCTTCTGCAAAGTTAAACAAAAGGAGTTGAAAAGAGGATCAGTATAGCTACAATAAAGTAAGCAACATATCAAATATTGAAACACCAAGCCACATTAGGACATTGAACAAGGTAAATCTCATTCAGTTGTTGTGCCCTGATATTATCAACAAGACAACCATTATTATCCAATAATTTGAAGAACTGAAGGAAAATAGCAATAATGCTTCACCAGCAGAAGTATTTGTCTTACTAACTTCATATAGTGTGCATAATCTAATACATGAGACCAAAGATAAAACAATAATCACAAGAATAAGCAAGCTGACTAAACTGTATGAGCAAAGTGACCACCCAAGTCATGCTCGGTAACCTTTTCCTAAACAAGGATGCTGGTAAAATAATGAGTCAAAATTTTCTTAAATATTGAAGAATTAATTTCTAAATCAGATTGAGGTCAGCACTTAAGGCATTAGAGACACACAGGCAAGCAGTTCTGATGCTCTTGAACAAGACACTTGATGCATGTTTTTTAAGTTATTATCTACAAGAACTTGTACAAGAAGGGTAAATCACTAGAATATGTGAGCAGATACTACTCAATAGAACTTATAGTTCATATTTTATTACTCTTGTTATTAATGTTAGGAGTGTTAGATGCTTCATAACATTTGTGTTTACCGTATTTGGTATTTGAAACTTTAACTGATAGGTGATGCATATACACAACATTTAGATAATGTAATACTATATACTTTGCTAAATTTATTTCTTGATCAAGTAATTAATTTCTCAATTGTTGAAATGAGTTGCTGTAGACATATGTAGATTGTTGAAATGAGTTATTGTAAACAAATATCAACAGTAAAAACATATTGTAAACATTTTTTACTGTAAAGTAGAGAACATTAATGAATACTAATAATAACATTTTATACATTGGAATCTCACTCTCTCAGAAAGTTGCACATTCTGTCACCTCTCACCTTATGGATACAGGTCACTTCTTCCTTGAGACTCTGAACCAAGTAGCATGAAAATGTTCACAACAAATGCGCCAATACACCAGTCATTGACTTTTAAATGAAACTGTCCAAACACTAAAAGTATGATTTGTAAATTAAATGTGACTGAACATAACTCATAGAGACAAAGACTCAATAAATTTATATCTCCTAGCTAGTTGTCGCCTGACTTAATAAAAAAAAACAATAATAACATCTATAACTCCTTCCAGCTCTCACTAGAATAGAAAGTCAATTCCTCTTAAGCTGGCTATCTTATTTTGGACGGTGATTCTGATCATATACAACTTATGTTATTTAAATTTCGTGTGCCAACAAACTGTTGCAAATGCAATGCAATAAAAAGAAGTAAAGAAATATATGGCATATTGTGAAATAACTTTCAAACATAATAAGTTATCCCAAGAATGGTTCGTTGTAACACAAGAAAGGAGCACACCATGCCTACTAAATGTTACCAGTCAAGATAAAATTGTCTTGCTGGTAGACAAGGAAAGAATTGAAGCATACATAATTATAAAGGATTGTAGCAGCGCAACAACATCATTATCAGCTGAGGCAGAAAAGATAAAACTTATCCATAAAGTCTAAATTTGCAATAAAAAATCAACTCAACGACTTTGCCGTCACCAAACAACTTGCAGGAAAGAAAATACTAAATAAAAAACAGCAGATCAGGATCTAGCTATCATTTTTTAAAGCTCACAGATTTCAAGCAGATAATGAATGGCAAATCCTTCCTAAGAAGCTACGGCTTTAGCAGAACCTTTCTCAACCAAAACAACTAATATCAAAATAGAAGAAAAGAAAACCCAAAACAAATTCCCAATAAGCTAAGACAAATATGAATCTCTACAACCAAGTATTAACTAACTTCTTAATAAAGCTACTTTTGACATAAATTGGTAACATAAGCTTATGAGACGTAGCATACGCTCCCTGATCCCTATATTCAACTGAAGATGGTCAAATTTAGATGTTTACCACAATAATTTTCACCTTTTAGGGTCTTAGGCGGCTTATTAGTAACGCTAAACACTACCCACTAAAGAAAAAACAGATATATACTTGCAGCTATATTCTCCTAAAGACTGAAAGAGACTGCCAATTTGGAGCAAATGGAATAATCTTTAATAGATTAGATCAGTTCTTCAAAGGGAATCTGTATTTAATTAATAATCATTAAGCAGTTGGGTGATTAGGGTTCACTTTCAGCCAGTCTAACTTTGAGAACATTTTCCAAGAATGGTCAACAAACTCTAATCTCAAAAGAACAATTGACAAGGAAACAACTATAATTTGCAAAATAAACCCCTAAATTAGCAAACATTAGTACACCAAATACAAGAAGACAAAACATGTTTCTCACATGTTTATTTATACCAAATGGAATTTTAAAAAAGCAATTAGTTCCAGCCTACCTAAAATGCCTCAGGATTACATAAATTGCAATAAGTTTCTAAAATTAGCAAAATCATAATGCAAAATGAGAAGATCTGCTTCCTGATTCAGAAAATTTACCTAAAAATCCACAGCTAATAACATGCAAAGGTAAGAGATTTCCTAACACCCGATGAGGAAAGGAAACAAGGGAGGGAAAAGGAAAGATCCGATCTGTAACGATCCGCTACCAAATTTACTTTAAAAAAAAAAAAAAAAACCTGAATTTCCTTCACAATTTTTATATTAAAAATCATAGTTTTACACAAATAACTGCATTATTGCAATCCTTTTAATTGGGGAACAGATCTAGAGTCTACCAGATTTACAAAGGGAAAAAATATATATATACAAAGTAAAAATACTCATTTGGTGAAAAAATAAATAAACCTTGGATGATCACCGAAAAGGTGAAATCCTCCCACGCCTCAAAATAAAAATCATGAAGTCGCAGTAGCATGCTTCAAAACGCTATAAATCACCAAAAAGTTGGAGGAAAGGTCAAACCTTGGACGATTTGGACGTCCTGAGGCCAGAGGAAGTCGGAGTGGGAGTCGACGGCATCAATGCCCGGTACCCCGATCCCGTGCTCGCCGGCGATCTCGCCGTCGCCGCGGCGCTGGCCGGCGAGCTCGCCGTCGACGCGGCGCTGGAGACCCTCCCGGTGCTCTCGTCGTCCTCGTCGTCCTCCAGCATCCTGGGCAGGTAAAAGCACTGGTTCAGCCCCAGCGCCAACTTCGCCTTCCTCCACGTGCTCCCCATTTCCTCAACCTCAATAGATCGACCTAGGGTTTCGCTTCGCTTCGCCTTCGGCTCGAGATCTCAACGCTTCAAGCTTTCTTCTTTCTAAGAGGCAGAATGAGGGCGCTTTAAAACCCAAGCGCTGAGACAGCATAGGGACTCGGTCGGGCCGCCATTGAAGAGAGCGAGAGCGAGAGAGAGAGAGAGAGAGAGGTTTGAGACAGAGCGAGAGAAAGAGGACGCTCTGGTGTTATTTATTAAAGTCCTGCCACTGCATTAAAATTTCGAAGTTTGGGTGAGGATTATGGTGTTTATATTTTAACACATTCTCATATTTGTCGAGCGTTTTTTTTATGAGGTGAAATTTAAATTAGTACAGGACTATTTTTATTGTTAAATAAACTTTAAATGCGAGCACGATGGAATGATTTTGAGTTAGCATTAATATCTTAAAGTCTCTGTCATTGAATGAAAAACTTTGAAATTAAAATGAAATGCCCTTGGATTTGCAATTTACGGGATTGGCACGATTCGGTGTGTGGAGCCAAACGAGAAGAGAAGGGTAGAAGCCATAATAATTTGAATATTGTCGGGGGTAGTTTCGGGAAGGTGAACGCGGATAAAGAGGTAGGGATATTTGCACCACAAAGTTGATTAACACTTCTATCAAAATTTGAAAAAAATTAATAGATTATTATAACTCTAAATAAAAGACTAAAAGATCCTTAAAATTATTTAAAATTAAAAATTTATATCTTCACATGAATTAATACAGTCCACAATGATTAAGATACTCATCATAACTTAATCTCTTTATTGATTAAAAAAAACCCACTTATTGATTAAAAAATCTTTAAAAAAGACATCTCTCGTATAAACACTAAGTTTCAAATAGATTACTTAATTTAAAGTTATGGATAAGCAATTAATCAATTGGGAGCCTTCCAACAATGATCAGGTAGTGTTTATTAGAATTGAGTAGGTTAGGAATTAGGGAGGGGTAGCTTAGGAATTTCGTTTATTTTTAAGATTTCAAAAATTAAGGGTATTTAAGGAATATTGGGGTGTCTGTTAATCAAATTTGAGTGTAAAAATTCAAAAAGTGTATTAATCAACTTTGTGGGTGCAAATATCCGTGCCTCGGATGGAGCCGAAAAGGGAGAGCGGATATTTCCACCCTCCAAATTGATGAAGGCACCCTCCAAATAGATGCCCCCCTTTCTTACCAAAATGCCCTCTCCTCAAATTGATGAAGGCACCCTTCTCCCTCTTCCCCCCACCCGATGACCCTCCTCCCCGGCGACCCTCTTCTCCCCCCACCCCCGGCGACCATCCTCCCCTCCCCCCGATCTCCCTCCCCCCCCCCCCCGACAATCTCCTCCTCCCCCCTCTCTTCCCCTTCCCCTCCCCAACCCTCTCTGATCTCCCCCTCCCCAACCCCCTCCCCCGCCGGCCTCTCCCCCCCCCGATGTCCTTCCCCCACCCACGATCTCCCCCCCAACTAATCTGGTCGAACAGACTTTAGCCGGAATCTGGCAAAACAATCCGGCCGTACAAACCCGCCGAACAGAGTTGGGGGGAGATCGTGTGGGGGAGGAGATCGGGGGGCGGAGGCCGGCGGGGGGACAGGGGTTGGGGGAGGCCGATAAGGGGAGGGGGAGGAGTGGAGGGGAGGGGGAGGCCGTGGAGGGGAGGGGAGGGGAGAGGGGGAGGAATTAGGAGGAGGAAGAAGAAGAAATGGGTATTTTGGACTTTTCACCAAAGGTGAAATTGTAAAAAAAGTAATGGCACACTTGTAATAATTTGTAGGGTGCCTTCATCATTCTTTGGGGTGGAAATATCCGTTCCCTGAAAAGGGGAAAGGGAAAAAGCGAATGGGTATTTATGAGAGATTAGCTGTAGAACAGTGCTACCTTTGAGAACCCGGGTTCTTCTGTCCCTCAAAATCTGATGACACGTGGCACATTTACTGACAGCCATGTATGTGAAAGACGGACACACATATAGAAACCCATTGTAGTTATTTTACATGTCTCTTGAGTATAGAGATGAATAATTACAAGTATGTAAGAAAAGTTGTAACGCCCCGATCCCGCGGGTACGAAGACGTTACTGTGACGTATACACGTAGGTCGAAAATACCTACATATATATGCTAAGCATCAGTACAGGAAAGAATCAGAGTACAAAAGTACGTGGTGCATTATACATTCCAACATATGAGTACAATTACAAAGTTATCACAGGATGTGACACAATATTACAAGAATGTTACATCATCGATAGGCGCAAATGCGAGAATACAAAGAGGTATACAATAATAAACTGTACAAAAGGGCGCTCACAAGTTATAGAAGGAAAACTCGAGAGATGAGCAGGGAGTCTGGAAGGATAGGGTTTCAGACGGTCTGCCGATGATCCACGCTACCGCTGCGCTACTCTGATCAGCAACCAGGAGAATTCACAAGCTCCAAACTCCGAAACGTAGACATGAGGATCTAAGAGAGTCAGAACTCTCTAACGAATGGTATGGCAAATGACAAGTGGCGTGCAAAGTCGATAAATCCGAATCATAAACATGCATTGAAAATCGTGTCGTGAGCACAAGCATACATGAGCAAGTAAAGAGATAGCAAGTGATATCAAGTAGGGAATACACATGGTATAATAAGATAAGAGCAAGAGACTGGTAAAATAGAATACAGGTGGTAAGGCAGGATGTAAGCAGCTATAATATAACAATAATAAAACTGAAAATCCGAAGTAAAACCCGATGGAAGTAAACACGGCAAAATATACAACGGATACATAGTTGGCATCTTTTATTATTATTACTCATCCTACCCAGATGTCTAGATATGTGAACTAGCATTCCAACAAACATATATCCACATCTGAGTAAAGCAAGATTGTTATTGAAAATCAACAGAGGTATCAATGAATAATGTTTACAGTGGGTCCCGCACATTCCCGGGATCACGGTCCTTGACGTTCCATTGCTGGCGTTCGGAACTGGCCACAAGGCCTAGATGAGGGTGTTGGCCCAAGGTTACAATCACCCATGATTAGTGTATTTTGATGATTACAAAACATATTAGTTATTTGTACTAATAACATTTGTTGTTTAAGTGTGTTTCAGATTTCTATTCATTCTAGAAGTCTTCTCTCACAAATACAAGGATTTGGACTCAAGTCAACTCCAATTGGGCTCAAGGAACAAGTGTTGAAGATCATATGAAGAAGCCTATTGAAGATCTTGAAGTCCTTAGAAACATTGTAAGAAATAGAATGTTAAAGTTTGAGTATATGAAATTTGGCTCTAGGATTTGCACACACACTTGTTTCATATATTTCCTATGTTTTGAAGATGGTTATTTCTAAGTTTTATGCCTTAGTTTATATATACATGTACCAAAAGCCTTATATCTTGAAAATCTTGTTTAAAACATGTGTATAAACTATTTTCTGCATAATACTTAGCTATATGTATTTTTAAAATATTTCTCAAAATTTTTCTAACTCAAAAACCAGCCCAGTTTTTCTGTTTCAGGCAACTCCGGCCGACCGGCCCGGTCGACCGGCGATGTGTCTGGACATGCACTGTTTGTGCATGTCTGTCGGTCGACCGGACCGGTCGACCGACGGAGAGCAAATTGCTCACAGGTTTTTTCGGTCGACCGGACCGGTCGACCGGAAGAAGGAAACTGTGTTTCCTCTTTTGGGACGGTCGACCGGACCGGTCGACCGAGAGCCAACGGCTCTTTGCAGCTGGGCTTGCGGTCGACCGGACCGGTCGACCGCCAAGCCTGCTGTAGCCTAACGGCTCTTTCCTCTTTGGGCTATTCTGAAAAACTGTTTTTGTTTTCAGCTTTAATAGATTTTTGGAGAGTTGTTGGGGAGCTTTTTCAGAGAAAATAAGACCAAAAGAAATTGTTTTTAACCTATTTTTAACCCTATAAATAGAGGAGAAGTCTCTCTTGCAAATCACCAAGAAAAATCCTCAAGTTTGTGTTGTTTTCAAAAGAGAAAAGAAAAGAGTTTAAAGCTTTCATTCCAATTCTTTTTGAGCCTGTTTTTCAGTTGTGTTTGATTACTAATATCACTCTACAACTGAAGTTTTTCTCACCACACTTCATAGAGCCAAAAATCCTATACTCATTCTATAGTGAAGTTGTAACTGAAGTGAGAGTGTTTGTAAAAGAGTTTGAGAAAAAGTGTAGTGATCTTGTTGTGATCACTTTGTTCTTGTAATCCTTTCCTTGTGGAGCAACCTCTTCGGTAGAGGTCCTTTGTACTCGGTGGAGCTCGGTGCTCGGTCTTCGGTAGACCAAATTGTAAAGGCGTCCTCGGTGGATAGTGGAAACCCTTCACGGAGGTGAAGGCGGGGAGTAGAGCGGTGGCTCGAACCTCGAAACAAATCACTTTGTTTGCGATTGCCTTTGCGTCTAATTCTTGCTTTACTTTTCAATAGCTCCTTATTGCTTTCTATTGCATACTTGTGATATTGTTTGAATCTCTTATGATACTATTTGATTGCTTGTAATTCTTGCCATATATCATTGTGTTCGCATCATTCTTCATATCATCCATTTCATACTTGTGTGTGCCAATCCCGTACTCATCCATCAAGAGCTTCACATAGCGCCTCAACCCATATCAAGGGGAATCAAGAGGAGTTTAGTCCAGAGCCTCGCAAGAGGAATTCGGCTACACTTGTTGAATTGTACTAAGTTGAGCCTCACTTGTTTTTAGGTTCCGCATTTAGAGAGTTAAAATTTTTAAGATTAGCAATCACACCTATTCACCCCCCCTCTAGGTGTTTTTCAATTGGTATCAGAGCTTGGACTCTAGGATTTGGTTTAACAACCTTAGAGAAGATCCTAATTTGCTAATCATTTCATTCATATTCATATAGTAAAAATGGCCGATGGAATTAAGACCCCTCCTAAGTTTGATGGACTTAACTTTCCCATATGGAAAGTTAAGATGACCGTGTTTTTGCAATCTCTAGGTAGCCGAGTTGCAAAAGTCGTGACTAAGTCCTTTAGTGTACCCCCAGTGACGAATCCACTTGGTCCGAAATAGAGACTAAGGAATTCGATGCCAATGCCAAAGCTCACTATGCACTTCTACAAGCCCTTAATGATGATGACATTTCTAGGGTTATCCATTGCAAATCCGCATATGAGATTTGGTCACACTTGATAGTCACACATGAGGGGACCTCACAAGTAAAGAAGGCTAAGATTGACCTTCTTCGGTCCCAATATGAAACATTTTGCATGCAAGAAAATGAAACCATAGATGATATGGTTACAAGATTTACCAAGATTACTAATGGACTCTCTTCTTTAGGTGAAGATATCAACAATGATCAAAGAGTAAGGAAGATCATCCGAGCTCTTCCTCCTTCATGGGAAGTTAAAGCAACAACCTTGAAGGAACTCAACGACAATGAAGAGATGGAGCTTATAGGTCTCATTGGAACCTCAAAACCCATGAGATGGAAAGGAAAGCAAGGGAGGATATGGCTCCTTCCAAAAAGAAGACTATCGCCTTCAAGAGTCAAGCTACACACTCCGATGAAGACGATGAAGAAGAAGATGATGAGGAGCTCTCACTCCTTGTTAAGAATGTCCGGAGGATGTACAACAAGGCGAAGTACCAAGGTAGAAGAAGATGGCAAGGAGGAAAAGAAGAAAGAAGGATCACTTGTTTCAATTGCCAAAAGCCCGGACACATTGTTGCGGAGTGTCCGGACAAAGCTAAGCCCTCCACATCAAAGAAGCCCTACAAGAAGAAGGCTATGAAGGCAACTTGGGATTCGGAGACCGAATCCGAGGAAGAAATAGACACCGCCAACATGTGCTTCATGGCTAATGAAGGCACAAGCAAGGTAACCTCTTCCCCCTTTCCATGATAATGAGCTTTCTATGGATGAATTAGAAGAGGCTTTTGTTGAGTTGTCACAAAATTATGATTTCTTAAAGAAAAAGTATTTAAAAATGAAAAAGGAAAATGAATCTTTAAGTCATCAAGTTTTTACTCTTACAAAAGAAAAGGATGATTTGGTTTCCACCTTGGCCACTACTAAAAATGATTTTGAAAAATATAAGATTTCTTGCAAAGGTAAGGCCCCACTAATTGATTCAAATGAAGTTTCTATGCTTAAGGAAAGATTAGACTCATTAAGTGTTGTTTTGAAAAATTGTGAGTTTAACAAGAAGAAAATTGAGGCTATGTTTCCTAAGAAACAAGCCCCAAAGAAAAATGCTCATGCTCATGTTCATGTTCATGCTACACAACCTAAACAACATGGCAAAACCCCAAAACATGCTCACACTACACATACACATCATGCATTCATGTATGGTAGAGTGTTCTCATGTTCACATTGTGGACGGAAAGGGCACTTAGCCAATTTTTGCTATGATAGATTAAATGTATCACGTCATAATGTTTGGGTTCGAGGGACTAACTTTAAAGGACCCAAGAAAGTTTGGGTACCAAAATCAACAATTGTGTTAAATGATGTAGGTACTTTCCAAAGCCCAACGACGTAGAGGATTGTGGTATCTTGATAGCGGTTGCTCAAGGCACATGACTTGGGACATCAACAACTTTGCAACCCTATCAAGATATCATGAAGGTGGCACCGTCACCTTCGGAGATGACGCCAAGGGTAAAATCATCGGTATTGGTAATGTAAAACTTGGCACCTCTCCTTTAATTGAAAATGTAGTTTTAGTTGATGGCCTCAAGCATAATCTCTTGAGTGTTAGTCAACTTTGTGATAAAGGTTTTGATGTTGTTTTTGATAATGTTGCTTGTAAAGTAATTGATAGAACTTCTAATGTGTGTGTATTTTCCGGTTTTCGTGAAAGTAATGTTTATTTGATTGATATGTTAAATATGTCTTGTAATATTACTTGTTTGAAAGCCCTCGATGATGACTCTTGGTTGTGGCATAGGAGATTAGGCCATATTTCTTTTGATCACATTTCTAGGTTAAACACAAAGGAAATGGTGAAAGGTATTCCTTGCTTGAATTTTGAAAAGGACCGAGTTTGTGACGCATGTCAATTTGGGAAACAAACTAAGTCTTCTTTCAAGTCAATTAAGGATATCATGACATCACGTCCTTTGGAGTTAATCCATATGGATCTTTTTGGCCCTACACAAACCAAAAGTCTAAGTGGGAATAGATTTGCTTATGTTTTGGTTGATGACTTTTCAAGGTTTACTTGGGTTTTCTTTCTTGAACACAAAAACCAAGCATTTTCGTATTTCCAAACTTTTAAGAAAAGAGTTGAAAAAGAAAAAGATGTTTCGATTTTGAGAATAAGAAGTGATAGAGGAGGTGAATTCATTAACCAACCCTTTACCACTTTTTGTGATGAACATGGAATAAAGCATGAACTATCTTGTCCTAGAACTCCACAACAAAATGGAGTAGTTGAACGAAAAAATAGAACTTTGCAAGAGATGACTAGGACAATGCTTAGTGAATACGGTCTACCACATTATTTGTGGGCCGAGGCCGTTAATACATCATGCTACATATCAAATCGTGTTTTCTTATGTAAAAATACTACTAAAACTTCTTTTGAAATGTACTTTTCTAGAAAACCAAATGTTTCTTATTTCAAAGTTTTTGGATGCAAATGTTTTGTTTTAAATACAAAAGATAATTTAGGAAAATTTGATCCTAAATCTTATGAGGCTATTTTTGTAGGTTACTCAAACACTAGTAAGGCTTATAGAGTTTTCATTAGATCATCATTGACTATTGAAGAGTCTATTCATGTTAAGTTTGAGGAATCTAACAAGTTTGTTAAGAATGTTGTAGAAATAGATGCATTGGATGAAGGTTTGGAGAAAGTGACCTTGGAGGATGCTTCTACTATGGGAGACAAACCAAAGGATGATGAAGGAAGCAAAGCTAAAGTGGAAGAGGCACAAGGAAATGAAAATCAAACACATGAGGTGGAGCCTACTCAACCACTACCAAAGGATTGGAGATACAATCCACATCATCCCAAGGACCTCGTCATAGGTGAAGTATCAAAAGGGGTAACCACTCGCTCTAGACTTCATGACTATTGTGGTAACTATGCATTCATTTCTCATGTTGAACCAAAAAATGTCCTCGAAGCCGAGGCCGATTCATATTGGTTGCTAGCCATGCAAGAGGAGCTCAATCAATTTGAGCACAACCAAGTTTGGCACCTTGTTCCTAGGCCCCACGATAGACCAACAATTGGTACTAAGTGGATCTTTAAGAATAAGTTGGATGAATCGGGTAATGTAGTTAGAAACAAGGCTAGGTTAGTTGCCCAAGGTTACACTCAAATCGAAGGGATCGATTTTGAAGAAACCTTTGCACTCGTAGCACGGCTTGAAGCCATACGGATGACACTAGCATTTGCCTCATATAAAGATTTCAAATTATTTCAAATGGATGTTAAAAGTGCTTTTCTAAATGGATTTATTGAAGAGGAGGTGTATGTTGAACAACCCCCCGGGTTTGTTGATCCTACACATCCGGATTTTGTTTTTAAATTAGATAAAGCTCTTTATGGTTTAAAACAAGCCCCTAGGGCTTGGTATGAAAGACTTTCTACATTTTTGACTTCAAATGGTTTTAAGAAAGGTAAAATTGACACAACTTTGTTTACAAAACATGTAGAAAAGGATATTCTTATTGTGCAAATTTATGTAGATGATATTATTTTTGGTTCTACTAATGAATCTCTTTGCAAAGCTTTTGAATCATGCATGAAGGATGAATTCGAAATGTCTATGATGGGGGAACTCAACTATTTCCTTGGACTCCAAATCAAGCAAAAGAAGGATGGGATCTTCATCAATCAAGCCAAGTACACAAAGGAACTAATCAAAAGGTTTGGGCTTGAAGGATCGAAAGTAAGCAAAACTCCCATGGCAACAACTACAAAGCTTGACAAGGATGAACAAGGTAAAAGTGTAGACATTAAATTATATCGTAGCATGATTGGTAGTTTGCTTTATTTGACGGCTAGTAAACCGGATATTATGTTTTCCGTTTGTCTTTGTGCACGTTTTCAATCTTGTCCTAAAGAGTCTCACATAATTGCGGTTAAACGCATAATTAGATACTTTAAGGGCACTATTGAAATGGGTTTGTGGTATCCTAAAACCGGATTATTTGAAATGAAGAGTTTTTCGGATGCCGACTATGCGGGTTGTAGGGTAGATAGGAAGAGCACAAGTGGAACATGTCAATTCTTGGGTAATTGTCTTGTATCTTGGTCTTCCAAAAAGCAAAATTCGGTAGCCCTATCAACCGCCGAGGCGGAGTATATTGCAGCCGGAGCTTGTTGTGCACAAGTTCTTTGGATGAAACATACTCTCCTTGACTATGATTTACACTTTGATCATGTTAAAATATTTTGTGATAATACTAGTACTATTCACATGACAAAGAATGCAAATCAACATAGTAAAACCAAACACATTGACATTAGGTATCACTTTCTTAGAGATCATTATGAGAAAGGTGATATTGATATTGATTATGTTTCTACCGATTTTCAACTTGCCGATATTTTTACTAAACCTTTAGACTATGCTAGATTTTCATTTATTTGTGGTGAGTTGAATGTTTGTATTATGGATTCTTAAAATGAAATTTTTTATTGTTTTGTTTTAACCCTTTTTGATGTATGACAAAAAGGGGGAGAATAAGTTTGTTTGTTGACTTAAAAGTTTAAGTTTGATTTCAAATGGTATTTAAGCTTTTGACAAAATTAGTGGGTTTTCAATGCTTCATGAATCTCTAATAGTTATCTTTTTTTTACATAGCATTGTTTGAGGGGGAGCTTTCCAAGCTCTTCTTCCTTTATTTGTTTAAATAACTTATATGTTTTGTCATCATCAAAAAGGGGGAGATTGTTGGCCCAAGGTTACAATCACCCATGATTAGTGTATTTTGATGATTATAAAACATATTAGTTATTTGTACTAATAACATTTGTTGTTTAAGTGTGTTTCAGATTTCTATTCATTCTAGAAGTCTTCTCTCACAAATACAAGGATTTGGACTCAAGTCAACTCCAATTGGGCTCAAGGAACAAGTGTTGAAGATCATATGAAGAAGCCTATTGAAGATCTTGAAGTCCTTAGAAACATTGTAAGAAATAGAATGTTAAAGTTTGAGTATATGAAATTTGGCTCTAGGATTTGCACACACACTTGTTTCATATATTTCCTATGTTTTGAAAATGGTTATTTCTAAGTTTTATGCCTTAGTTTATATATACATGTACCAAAAGCCTTATATCTTGAAAATCTTGTTTAAAACATGTGTATAAACTATTTTCTGCATAATACTTAGCTATATGTATTTTTAAAATATTTCTCAAAATTTTTCTAACTCAAAAACCAGCCCAGTTTTTCTGTTTCAGGCAACTCCGGCCGACCGGCCCGGTCGACCGGCGATGTGTCTGGACATGCACTGTTTGTGCATGTCTGTCGGTCGACCGGACCGGTAGACCGACGGAGAGCAAATTGCTCACAGGTTTTTTCGGTCGACCGGACCGGTCGACCGGAAGAAGGAAACTGTGTTTCCTCTTTTGGGACGGTCGACCGGACCGGTCGACCGAGAGCCAACGGCTCTTTGCAGCTGGGCTTGCGGTCGACCGGACCGGTCGACCGCCAAGCCTGCTGTAGCCTAACGGCTCTTTCCTCTTTGGGCTATTCTGAAAAACTGTTTTTGTTTTCAGCTTTAACAGATTTTTGGGGAGTTGTTGGGGAGCTTTTTCAGAGAAAATAAGACCAAAAGAAATTGTTTTTAACCTATTTTTAACCCTATAAATAGAGGAGAAGTCTCTCTTGCAAATCACCAAGAAAAATCCTCAAGTTTGTGTTGTTTTCAAAAGAGAAAAGAAAAGAGTTTAAAGCTTTCATTCCAATTCTTTTTGAGCCTGTTTTTCAGTTGTGTTTGATTACTAATATCACTCTACAACTGAAGTTTTTCTCACCACACTTCATAGAGCCAAAAATCCTATACTCATTCTATAGTGAAGTTGTAATTGAAGTGAGAGTGTTTGTAAAAGAGTTTGAGAAAAAGTGTAGTGATCTTGTTGTGATCACTTTGTTCTTGTAATCCTTTCCTTGTGGAGCAACCTCTTCGGTAGAGGTCTTTTGTACTCGGTGGAGCTCGGTGCTCGGTCTTCGGTAGACCAAATTGTAAAGGCGTCCTCGGTGGATAGTGGAAACCCTTCACGGAGGTGAAGGCGGGGAGTAGAGCGGTGGCTCGAACCTCGAAACAAATCACTTTGTTTGCGATTGCCTTTGCGTCTAATTCTTGCTTTACTTTTCAATAGCTCCTTATTGCTTTCTATTGCATACTTGTGATATTGTTTGAATCTCTTGTGATACTATTTGATTGCTTGTAATTCTTGCCATATATCATTGTGTTCGCATCATTCTTCATATCATCCATTTCATACTTGTGTGTGCCAATCCCGTACTCATCCATCAAGAGCTTCACATAGCGCCTCAACCCATATCAAGGGGAATCAAGAGGAGTTTAGTCCAGAGCCTCGCAAGAGGAATTCGGCTACACTTGTTGAATTGTACTAAGTTGAGCCTCACTTGTTTTTAGGTTCCGCATTTAGAGAGTTAAAATTTTTAAGATTAGCAATCACACCTATTCACCCCCCTCTAGGTGTTTTTCAGAGGGTCTTATTGTTTGCCCTTTTAGGAATATAACATGAGGTAGGGAGCCAGCGCTCTCCTCGAAACACCTGGAGGCCCTCAGGCTGAACCGGAAGTTTTGGTTGCACAACATATCTAATACGACTGTAAATATGAACACATATTGATATCCGTAAGTTTACCCCGACTCGATGTAAGTTGTCTCATTTTATGATTTATTAGATAATTATCAGATTTCGAGAATGAGCAGGAGCGCCAGGAGTATCAGAAGTACATGTGTATCAGGATATAAACAAGATGTCAGGTCATCATTCATGTTATCGTGATAACTATAGGAGTTAGGTATATCATGCTGGATGTTAGGTGATAGCATGACATGAGGGTGATATTAGGCAGGTGACGAGACAACATGGTATTTGTAAGCACATCAAACGATACAGGAAAATAGTACCAATATACGAGATCAGTACGAATACCGAAAATCATGCAGTTTCGGGAAAAATACTATAATTAAGATTTCAAACTCTTCACAACCATTAATAAAATAATAGATAAGCTAGCGAGCAAGTAATAAGCAAGCAAGCGAACACCCAAGCTAAGCTAAGCGAGCTGGAGGTATGAACAACAAACAGTATTTAACACTAAAACGCTTGACGGAGCTACTGGAATGACTCGGCTTAGAAGGTGAGTCTAAAATCTGGCACAGTTCCACCTAGACGAATCTAATGGTAAAGCACTGAGCGCTAAGTATGCCAACCAGGCGGAGCTGAGAGACCTGACAGTCTAAGCGCACTCCTCTTTCAAGAAAGTGGGTGAGAGCCCGGGGCTAAAGTACACTCAGGGTCTAAGCGCACTCTCGATAGCTACCATGAAACCCAAAAGGGTGCAGGCCTAAAACCAATTGGGTAGCCAGCCTTGAAGTGAGCAGAAACCCAGAGTCGGTACAAGGGTGCCTGCAATGTTAGTACCACACGAGTATGCATATAAGCGTGATAATTTCTAAACTACCGTGGAGTAGTGAAGCCCGGAGGCTGAGTGGAAAGCCCGGAGGCAAAACGCAGCCCGGAGGCTGGTTATAGTACATGCAGAAGTGTAAGTGTCAATCACACACATGTAATAAGACAGTAATAGACAACATCACACGCATGGCATATGTAAAGGAAGTAAACTACCCTAGTACAAACATCCATCACAGGCATATACATGCACAATCTGGGCACTCGGCCACATACAAATACGAGGGCACAACCCAATACAATATATATATAAATACAAAATAAAATATACGTCGACCTGACGAAGTAGCGAAACCCAAACGAGGCGATGACACTCGCCTAAATCTTCAGAAAGCCGCGAAGTCCGGAATCCCAGAAACTCGCGCACGCGCCATAATATATATAAAAAAATATATAATATTTTATGTGAAAGAGAGAGAGATCTAGAGGGAGAAAGAGATCTAGAGAAAAAATATCCAGAGAGAGATGATGAGAGAGAGGGAGATCATGAGAGAGAAGGAAAGGGGAAGAGTGGGAAGAGACTAGCCGACCTCTGGTGACTGGCCAGGTGGCTGCCAGCGGCGGCCCTGGTCCAATAAAGAGAGAAGAGAGGGGGAGCGAGGGTACTGGAGAGAGAAAATAAGGGGAGAGAGAGAGAGAGAAAGAGTGAGAGAGGAGAGAGGGGGCTGTTACCCCCTCCTCCGCCCAAGCACAGGGGGCTAGGAGGCCCCCTGGCCGCGCACAGCTGCCAGGGACGCGCCGGCGGTGCCCAGCCCCGGGGTGGCGCTGGCCACTCCAAAGAAGAGAGGGAAGCCTAGGGGTGTTGGGTTTGGAGGTGGAGATGAGTAGTGGTAGTGGTGAATTTGAGTGGAGATGATGAAATTGGAGAGGGCGATGGGGAAATTGGAAGAGAAAAGAAGAAGAGAAGAAGTAGGAGTGTTGATGTTAGTATGGTGGAAAGATTTTGGGGAAGAAGATGGTGGTGGTGGTTTTGAGGAGGAAGAAGATAGAGGTGGTGGTTGTTGATGTTGTTATGGGTGTTGGTGATAGAAGGAGGTAGCCGGAGCTTGGGGGTGTCCTCGTCGGCAACCAAGAAGGAGGAGAGAGGTTGAGGGAGAGAAGGTTGAAGGAGGAGGGAGAAAGAAAAAGAAAGGAAAAAGGGGGGAGAGAGAGAGAGATTGATTGATTGATTGATTGATGGGAGGGTGTTGAGGTGATGGGGTGTTTGATGGGGACCGACCCATGTGGGGGGGAGTGGGTTGGCAGTTGATTGGATGGGGGAAAAGAAAGGAGAATAAAAGAAAGAATTGAAAGATTTTAAAAAATAATAATAAAATAATAAAATACCTCTCAGAATACCCCATGAATAAACAGCTAATACCGTCTTTATGTCCTTAAGTCCAGCTTCTTCTCATATGATATATATGGCCGAGCTTCTGCTGGACAACCCCAAACATGTAGATGCTTAATACTGGGAGATTTTCTAGTCCATAACTTATATGGGGTTTTAGTTACTGCTTTGCTAGGTACTCTATTAAGGAGGTGACAACCAACTTCAAAGCTTCACTATATAATGACTTTGGTAGAATAGTGTGAGCTATCATACTCCTAACCATGTCCTTTAATATGTGATTTTATCTTTCAACAATACCATTTTAACGAGGTGTCTCTGGCATGGTATACTAAATGACAATGCCACACTCTTTCAAAAATTGGCAAATAGTTCTGAAAATCTGCCTGATCCGTCATATCTGTCATAGTACTCACCACCACGATCAGATCTAACGACTTTAATCGTTCTATTCTGTTGATTTTCAACTTCGACTTTATAGATTTTAAACATGTCCAGTGATTGGGATTTCTTATGAATCAAGTATAGGTACCCATAGCAAGAGTAATCGTCTGTAAAAGTGATGAAGTATTTGTGATCATTCCAAGATGCTGAAGGGAATGGGCCACAAATATCTGTATACACCAAATCTAAGACTCTTAAACTCCGTCTAGCACCAAACTTCCTAATGTTTTTTTAATTAATGTTCGCTTAGTGCCTAGGCTATTCACATATAAAGATTCAGGATATGAAGTATGGAGTTTCAATTTATATAACCATCAATAAGAATTCGAGTACCAACAACTTTAGATTTGAAGAGTAGACTAAGCATTTCATTATCAAGAGTGACAGTAAAACTATATCTGTCTAATAATGAAATAGAAATATGATTCTGTCTAAAAGGACGGTACATATAAAGTCTCATCCAAATCTAAAACATAACTAGAATCTAATTTAAGCTTACAAACTCCAATAACTTCAACTATAACTTTATTTCCATTCTATATATACGTATCGCTCAACTAGGCTGGGCCTCCTTTAGGTTTAGAAGTTCCGCATTGAATCCCTTATGTGAATTATCTATCCACCATGTATGGGGTGACACTAACGCTAAATTAATTTCAGAATAAACATAAATATGAGATATATCCACTAAATAGCGATTTCTGATACTTTATGCAATCTTACTTAAGGTGGCTTACTTTCTTGCAGAAGAAACATGCAATGATCTTAGGCTTCTTGTAAGTACACCTAGAGGGGGGTGAATAGGTGTATGGCTAATCTAATGACAAATGATGCGAAATTAAAAACAAATTATAACACACTTAGTGTAATCAAAGAGTGTAGCCGAATTCCAGGTGAAGGGCTCTGAAGTATCTCCTCTAAATTCCTCTAAATAAGAGTTGAGGTGCTAGGTAAAGCTCTCTTGGTTCAACACTAGTGAGGCACATAAACAATACCAAGCATATTAGTATGAAATAAATTATATGAAATAATGCAAGGTATAAGAGAGAGAGAGAGAGAGAGAGAGAGAGAGAGAGAGAGAGAGAGAGAGAGAGTTAGAGATAGTTGATCAATCGCAAACACAAAGATAGGTTTCGAGGTTCGAGCCACTGCTCTACGTTCCCGCCTTTACACAGAAGGATTTTCATTAATGCGTCCACACAGGACTTCCCACACAGGGAACCTCCACTGAGGATTTGGGTAATACAAACTTGGAGTACACAACTCCTTTCTCAAATAACAACCTCTACACAAGAGGCAAGGCACTAAGCCACACAAGATCAACCTCTCAATAGAGGGATAAGTACAAAGCCAACACAATCACCTCTCACTAGAGGGATTAGGCACAAAGTCAAACAACAAATCACCTCTTCACTAAGAGGGATAGGCACAAAGCCAAAACTCTAACCTCAATCACCTCTACACTTAGAGGGATACCAACACAACCTCCACAATCACTTCTACACAAGAGGGATAACAACAAACACAAAGAAGGTTACAACACTTGGTGGCTCAACATACCACAAACTAATTTTCTCACCAAAACAAGATCCTAATAGATAGGATAGATAGATAACTCAAGTGTGAGAAATCAAGGTGTTTGAAAATCAAAACACAGAGAAAAATACTTGAGAAAACAACTAGAATAAGATAGCAATGAAGATCAAAACCAATATCCCAAATACTCTATTTTTCTTTGATTTTTTTAACCCTTGAAAACAAATAAAGATAAATCCTTTTTAACCCAAAAACTCTTTTGAAACTTGTTGCTAAAACACTTAAGAAGATGAGAATTTTTGCTCGTGAAATTCTTAATCAAAACAGCCCAAAGGGATGGGTATTTATAACCCATTCCAAAAACTAGCCGTTGGGACCAAGGACAGCAGAAAATTCTGCTGTCAGTCGACTGCCCGGTCGACCACCAACGGTCAGATTTTCGACCGTTGTGCCACCGGTCGACCGAGGCTAGATCCAGAGAACAGAGCTCTCTGGTCCCGGTCGACCGACCCTCAAGCCTAAACGGTCGTGTATGCTTGTGCACATCGGTCGACCGGACCGGTCGACCGGCAGAAGGCCAGGTCACAAATTTTGGGGATTAAAAACTTGGTCTTTTTATCAATTAAATCTCATAAAATCACATAAATTTTACAAAAATAAGTTCTTATAAGATCTTCGAAATACAAATATGTGTGACTGAAATTCAACACATATTACAAACTTTTTGAACCATTTTTGTGATATTTAAATTTGGCTTAAATACAAAATCTGTATTTTCTAAATCTTAGATTTTTGAAATGGAAAACTGTTTTCACCAAACTCATATGGAAACAAAAATAAGATATTGAAACAAATTTGAAGCATGTTGTATATAGATAGAATCCAATATACATACAAGATATATATCTATGTTTTTGACATGAAATCTAAAATCGGTTAAACCGAAAACCAAACCAATAACTTGTGTGTATGTGAACTTGAGCATATCAATACTATCTACCTTTACACAAGATCTAAATACAAACTAAAACACAAATCGAAGTCTTCTTATAGAAATCCTTCTCCAAGTCGACTCGATCCAAACGCGATCCAACGAGTTTGACTCCAACCGAGTGCTAGATGCGATCTTGACGCGCGAGCTCTTGAATCTACATGTGTTAGCTCCAAAACTCCTTTGTCGAAGCCAAACACCTACTACTATCTTGGTCAATTATTGAAACTATTTAAAGATAAGATTATTAGTAAACTATAACTACACCAGTTAATCATCATCAAAACTAGAGTGATGGGCCTCTGGGCCAACAATCTCCCCCTTTTTGATGATGACAAAACTCATGGAGTTATATATGCATGGATTAAAGTTAAGCTTCATGGAAGCTCTCCCTTAACTCATGCATAGCAATAAAGAATAAAGATATGCAATGAAATGCATAAACCAAACAACATATATATACATAAATGAGAAAATAAACATAAATAAACTTTCCAAATACTTCTCCCTTTCTTTTGCATAAACAAAATATATATGCATTAAACAAGAAAATAAACATGCATATATAAAACTCTCAAAATTCTTCTCCCTTTTTTTTGTATAAAATAAGGAAATGAAATAAACATGCATAAACATGCATATATAAACTCATCAAATACTTCTCCCCTTTTGGTCAATTCATCAACAAAGGGGAAAAAAATAAATCACATAATAAAGATATATATGCGATATACATTCAGGAAGAGGAGAGACGTAAAGTTAACTCCCCCTGCATACATGCATTATATGAAAAAGAGATGACTAAACCCTAAACACATAACGCATAATATATAATGTATAAAAGGAGATGTAAAGCTCTCCCTACACACATGTAAGACATAGAGAAGAGAGGTTAAGTTCCTCAATATGAGATACACTCAACATGAATCTATATAGAGAAGATGTTAAGCTTCCCTTGAACATAAGCAATACATATCAAAACATTATGATACCAATTGAAAAATATACCAATTTATGATAAAGGTATATATCGAAACATTATGATACCAATTTATGATACTAATTGAAAATAAACAAAATTTTTAAGATACCAAAAGATACCAATTGAAAATATCTTGTAAATTTTTGATACCAATAGAAAATAAAACATTGTATGTTTTTTTTATACCAATTGAAATATATATTATAGATATTGATACCAATTGAAAGTAAAAACCAATTAAAAAATAAAACATAAATTTTTCTCCCCCTTTATGAAATACTAATAAAAATAATGCATAAGCTTGTATAAGATACCAATTGAAAAATAATTAACATTAAGGACTAAATCAAGCTTAGCATAAGCATAATTTGTGCTTTAAGATGTATAGGTATAGTAAGCATAATCAAATCACATATATATGTATGAAAATATAAATACCAATCGAAATTGATACTATTTGAAGTTTGAAGTATACATATATAGAAAACACAAATATGAGTATACAAACATAAAAATATCAATTGTGATACCAATTGAAAATATAATGAGGATCAAGTGTATAACTCATAATTACCTCCCTTTCATGCACATATTTATAAAGATTTTTAATTTTGAGCATACAAGGCATGGTCGCTCATCCAGCTGCCCTTCGAAGGTAGGGGTTTTCAAAAATAGAATTTGAAAATAATTTTGAAAAACTCTACCAATAGAAGAATATGAACTAGCTTAAGATAATTTTTGAAATAACTAGTTATAAATTCCTCAAAAGCATGAAACCAAATCATATATTTCATGAAGCATGCATTTTACACAAAATTGACACTCAAGATATATAAAGCTCAACAAAGTACTCATAAAATAAAGTAATGAGTAAACACAATTAAAGTGAGTGTACAAGAGTCATGTGAAAAAAACATAATCATGGAAATAAGGCATTTAAGCTCAAATGAAATTCCTTTATCAAAAATATGAAAATCATCAAGACTAAATATACTTCAAGGTCTATGTATGTTTAGTTAAAACTAAAAGTATACATACATATTCCAAACACAAATGAGTCCATAGTAGAATTTGCATGAAAAGTAAGTGACTCAAGGGTATACATGTATATCTAAAGTTTTAAACAAAATTAACATATACATGAAGCTAAATATATTATCATGGAAAACATGTACAAAGAATAGGGAATACAAGTCAAAATGCACTAATCATCAAAACTAGGCTATACTAGTACATCTAATGGGTACAAATGAGCAATTAAGTACAAACATATAAAAATCAAATGTGACTCATTAGTTGTACAAGTATATACACAAGTTTTAATGAAAACTATATCTTAAACATGTAATCAAAATCATGAAGAGCAAAATCATAAACGAAAACCAATATGATCATTATGTAAATGCACATGTCTTAGAACTAGGATATACACAATAGCTAAACAATAGATAGAACACAAAATGTGGATCCATATGAACATGGGTGTATTGAAAATAGACCTAGAAGGGGTGAATAGGTGTATGGCTAATCTAATGACAAATGATGTAAAATTTAAAAACAATTGCAACACACTTAGTGTGACCAAAGAGTGTAGCCGAATTCCGGTGAAGGGCTCTGGACTATCTCCTCTAAATTCCTCTAAATAAGAGTTTAGGTGCTATATGAAGCTCTCTTGGTTCAACACAAGTGAGGCACACAAACAATATCAAGCATATAAGATATGAGCAATATGAATCAATGCAAGATATAAGAGAGAGAGAGAGTTAGAGATAGTGGATCAAACGCAAACACCAAGATATGTTTGGAGGTTCGAGCCACTGCTCTACGTCCCCGCCTTCACACAGAAGGATTTCTACTAATGCTTCCACATAAGACTTCCTACACAGGGAACCTCCACTAAGGATCTGGGTAATACAAATTTGGAGTACACAACTCCTTTCTCAAATAATAACAACCTCTACACAAGAGGTAAGACACTAAGCTACACAAGATCAACCTCTCAATAGAGGGATAGGGCACTAAGCCAAATAACAATCACCTCTCACTAAAGGGATAGGCACAAAGCCAACACAATCACCTCACACTAGTGGGATAGGCACAAAGCCAAACAAAGATCACCTCTACACTTAGAGGGATAAGGCACTAAGCAAAACCAACCACAATCACCTCTACACTTAGAAGGATACCAACACAACCTCCACAATCGCCTCTACACAAGAGGGATACCCACAAACTCAAAGCAAAGAGATTACAACACTTGGTGGTCTCAATAAACACAAACCAATTTTCTCAAGATCCTAATAGATAGGATAGATAGATAGCTCAAGTGTGAGAAATCAAGGTGTTTGGAAATCAAAACACAAAGAAAAATACTTGAGAAAACAAGTAGAATAAGATAGAAATGAAGATCAAAACCAATATCCTAAATACTCTATTTTTCTTTGATTTTTTCAACCCTTTAAAACAAAAAAAGATAAATCTTTTTGTCGAAAAACTCTTTTAAAAACTTGCTGTTAAACATTTGTAAAGATGGGAAAAATTGCTCTCTAAAAACTTGTTGAAAACAACTCAAGGGGGGACTATTTATAACCCCTCAAAAATCTGCCCGTTGGCAATCTGGAAAGGGCAGAAATGCCCCTCCGGTCGACAGCCCAGTCGACCGGCGCAACGGTCATATTTATGACCGTTGTGCCTCCGATCGATCGCCCCGTCGATCGGCCCCACCCGAGAGTGGGGTGCTTTCAGTCGGTCGATGGCGCGGTCGATTGGCCGAGTTGGCTGGCCATGTGCACGTCCTCGTGCACATCGGTCGGCCGCTCCGGGCGACGACCACTGGTCTGGTCGATCTGGCTGGGACTTGGGGTAAAGAAAACTTGTCTTTTTAATTTCAATTAAATCCCACAAAATCACATAAATTCCACAAAAATAAGTTCTTATAAGATCTTTGGAATACAAATATGTGTGGCTAAAATTCAACACATATTATAAACCATTTGAACCATTTTTATGATATGAAAATTAGATTTAAACACAAAATTGGTATTTTTCAAAACTTGAATTTTTGAAATGAAAAATCTTTTTCTCCAAAACTCAAAAGGATACTAAAACACGATATTGAAACAACTTTGATGCATATTGTATATGGATAGAATTCAATATACATATAAGATATATATCTATGTTTTTGATATGAAATCCAATATCGGTTAAACTGAAAACCAAAACCAATAAACTTTAAACTTGTATGTGTATGTGAACTTGAGCATATCAACACTATCTACCTTTACACAAGATCTAAACATAAACTAAATACAAACCGAAGTCTTCTTGTCTCCAAGCTGACTCGATCCAAACGCGATCCAACGAACTTGACTCCAACCGAGTGCTAGATGCGATCTTAACGCGCAAGCTCTTGAATCAACATGTGAAAGCTTCAAAACTCCTTTATTGAAGCTAAATACCTACTAATATCTTGGTCAATCACTGAAATTATTTAAACACAAGATTATTAGTAAACTATAAATACATGAGTTAATCATCATTAAAACTAGAGTGATGGGCCTCTGGGCCAACATGTATCTCAATTACTATACATGTATGTCATAAGTCTAATTATCATGGGTTTTAACATGATGAGTATTAAAACATAACATGGTAAAAGTCAATAATCTAAAAGCATGTAAACAAAATAGAAGTTAGAGATAGTTACCAAAACTATTAGGGTTAATCTCTAGATCTCCAAACTATGGTGGTCCTCCCACTAAACTTCCCTTAAAAGTGATGCATCCAAAATTGTCACAATTTAGCTCGGAACGCATCCACTATCAAGGCACCAATGCCCTCACATCGAGTGAGAGTCCACATCTACATCAAATACAATAGGGGTGGATTTTGGTACCCATACTTTATTGGGTCCATGGAGGTTAGCACCTTTCCTAACCAAACAAACTTATTTGCAAAATTTGAATTATGTATTCTATCATAACAAAACTTTGCAAGGTGGCACTTATGTCCACAATGTGTACAAGTGTACACATGAGCATACATCGTGTTGTGTGTATGAACGTGAGAAGCATGTGTATGCTGTGGTTGTATGCATGCATAGGAGGAGCATGTTTCTTATGAAACATGGATTCCAACCGTGTGTGGTTCATGGCACATTGACTCAAAGTGGAGCCTAAATAATCTACACTCTTCTTTAAAGCACATAAATCATTTTTAATTATAGAAGAAGTGGAGCATGAGACATGTTTGTTAATAAAGGATGAATCTATAGTAGCATGACAAACATGTGAATCAATATCATTTTTCAAAGAAATATTTTTCTTAGAAACCAAATCTAGTTCTTCTGAAATAAAAGTAATTTTGTTTTTCAAAGAATTATTTTCTTTTAAAACAAAATCAAGTTTTGAAGACAAAATTTTATTTTTCTTCACAACATCATCACAATCATTTTTATTCTTTAAAAGTTCATTTTCCTTAAGGGCAAGGTCAAGTTGGGATTTCAATGAGTACCTTTCTATTGAAATCTCATCCCTCTCTTGCAAAGTCATGTTTAGTTTTGAAAACAAGTCCTATTGTCTTTATTTAATTTAATACTTTTTTTTTCAAAACTTTATATTTTTCTAATAGGTTTTCACAAACAATAGATAGTTCTTCATTAAGAGCATCTGCATCTATGTAATCCTCACAAGAAGAACTAGCATTATCTAGTTGAGTATCCGAGTTTACCTCAAGGGAGTCATTCCCTTGGACCATGTAGCAAGCATCATCGGACTCATTTCCACTAGATTCCTCCTCCACATATTTTGGCGTTTGAAGCTTGGAAGATGTCAAAGTATTCCACACTGCAAAGGCGGAATCACAATGAGAAACTATAGATAAATATTCTTTGCTTAGAGTGCATCTAAGTGCCTCTAGGGCTTGTGCATTGGCCTCTATATGCTTGTCATTCCGAGATAAGATTTCTTGGTAGTGGCAAACTAAACATGCATACATAGGGTTTTAAGATACATAGACATCTTAACCTTCCAAACATCAATGTTGGAAGTATCATACATGGGAGGGGTCATGAAGTTCATGAGAGTACAAACTATATGTGTGCAAATGCAAAAACTAGATTAGCTAACCAAGATCTCACTCCTAGGTGATTAATCATAATATTAGGAGCGTAGGCTCTGATACCAATTGTAAGTACACCTAGAGGGGGGTGAATAGGTGTATGGCTAATCTAATGACAAATGATGTGGAATTAAAAACAAATTACAACACACTTAGTGTAACCAAAGAGTGTAGCCGAATTCCCGGTGAATGGCACTGGACTATCTCCTCTAAATTCCTCTAAATAAGAGTGAGGTGCTATGTAAAGCTCTCTTGGTTTAACACTAGTGAGGCACACAAACAATACCAAGCATATAAGTATGAAATGAACAATATGAAATAATGCAAGGTATAAGAGAGAGAGAGAGAGAGTTAGAGATAGTGGATCAATTACAAACACAAAGATATGTTTCGAGGTTCGAGCCACTGCTCTACGTCCCCGCCTTCACACAGAAGGATTTTCACTAATGCGTCCACAAAGGACTTCCCACACAGGGAACCTCCACTGAGGATGGGTAATACAAACTTGGAGTACACAACTCCTCTCTCAAACAATAACCTCTACACAAGAGGCAAGATACTAAGCCACACAAGATCAACCTCTCAATGGAGGAATAGGCACAAAGCCAACACAATCACCTCTCACTAGAGGGATAGGCACCAAGCCAAACAACAAATCGCCTCTTCACTAAGAGGGATAGGTACAAAGCCAAAACTCGAACCTCAATCATCTCTACACTTAGAGGGATACCAACACAACCTCCACAATCACCTCTACACAAGAGGAATAACAACAAACACAAAGAAGGTTACAACACTAGGAGGTCTCAACAAACCACAAACTAATTTTCTTACCAAAACAAGATCATAATAGATATGATAGATAGATAGCTCAAGTGTGAGAAATCAAGGTGTTTGAAAATAAAAAAACAAAGAAAAATACTTGAGAAAACAACTAGAATAAGATAGAAATGAAGATCAAAACCAATATCCCAAATACTCTATTTTTCTTTGATTTTTTCAACCCTTGAAAATAAATAAAGATAAATCCTTTTTAACCCAAAAACTCTTTTAAAACTTATTGTTAAAACACTTAAGAAGATGGAAATTTTTGCTCTTGAAATTCTTGATCAAAACAGTCCAAAGGGATGGGTATTTATAACCCATTCCAAAAACTAGCCGTTGGGCCAAGGACAGCAGAAAATTCTGCTGTAGATCGACCGGTCAACGGTCAGATTTCTGACCATTGTGCCACCAGTCGACCGCCCGGTCGACGGAGGCTGAATCCAGAGAGCAGAGCTCTTTGGCCGGTAGATCGCTCGGTCGACCGGGGCCAGATCCAGAGAGCAAAGCTCTCTGGATGGTCGATCGGGACGGTCGACCGGCCCTCAAGCCTAAACGGCTGTGCACGCTTGTGTACATCGATCAAACAGACCAGTCGACCGACAGAAGGCCAGGTCACAAATTTTGGGATTAAAAACTTGGTCTTTTTAATATCAATTAAATCCCATAAAATCACATAAATTCCATAAAAATAAGTTCTTATAAGATCTTTGAAATACAAATATGTGTGACTGAAATTCAACACATATTACAAACTATTTGAACCATTTTTGTGATATTTAAATTTGGCTTAAACACAAAATCTGTATTTTCCAAAACTTGGTTTTTGAAATGGAAAATCGTTTTCTCTAAAACTCATATGGATACAAAAACAAGATATTGAAATAAATTTGAAGCATGTTATATATAGATAGAATCCAATATACATACAAGATATTTATCTATGTTTTTGACATGAAATCAAAAATCGGTTAAACTGAAAACCAAACCAATAACTTGTGTATGTGTGACCTTGAGCATATCAATTCTATCTACCTTTACACAAGATCTAAACACAAACTAAAACACAAACCAAAGTCTTCTTGTAGAACTCCTTCTCCAAGTCGACTCGATCCAAACACGATCTAATGAGCTTGACTCCAACGGAGTGCTAGATGCGATCTTGACGCGCGAGCTCTTGAATCTACATGTGTTAGCTCCAAAACTCCTTTGTTGAAGCCAAACACCTACTAATATCTTGGTCAATTACTGAAACTATTTAAACACAAGATTATTAGTAAACTAAAACTACATGAGTTAATCATCATCAAAACTAGAGTGATGGGTCTCTAGGCCAACACTTCTTGTCCTGCACTTTTGCCACTTAGGATCAGTGACTGTAGTGGTGTTTATGTTCCTCCCTTTAGTTTCACTTTTTTCTTTTCTTATTAGAAGTATTATCGTGGAGGCTAAGTGAGTACTTTCAGTCTTTTCTTATTTTAATCTCTTTCCTTTCCGGACACAGTGACTGATGAGCTCAATGCAGTTTTCCTTTTGAGTATTATAAATAATCTTGAAAAGGGTTATACTTTACAAGAAAAGAGATTAGAATGAAGTGCACTAGAATCTCTTCAGAGAGTTTCAATTTCAGTGCCTTTAGTTTAGAAACAAGATTAGACATTCCCATAATGTACTCCCTTATGTTTTATTTGCCGTTGTAGCGCATATTTATCAGCTTGCTAAGATGCGTGCTGGCCTCAACTTTATCCGATTTAATAAACCGGTAGGCTATTTCAGCTGAAAAACTCTTAGTATTGACTTTATCAGGCATAGAACGCCTAATAGTTATATGAATAGTGTACTTTATGACCATTAGATACATCCTGTAAGACCACTTTCACTTACCATAATTGGCCTTTTCTTTACTGAACTTTTGTTAGTAATAGTGATCGGGGCGGAACTAGCACTCAAAAATATGTAGTTTGTGAAATCAATGAAAAGCTCGTATATGTGCTAATGTACCCTTGATACTTCTGTTATAGCATTGGCTCAACGGGTCGAATCCACAGGGAAGGGAGGCGATAGAAGCATTGACAGTTTTTATTCACGTTTTATGTTAACAGTTCTTCTTTGTTAAAGAATTAGAAAAAGAAAAGAAAAGTAAATCCAGAACGTGGTAAGTGGAGAAGGCGATGAAAACGGCGAAGAAAACAAAAGAGAAGTATGGTTTGGAAGAGAAAATAAAACTCATGGCTACTAACTACTAAGTGCTCCACTAACCATGCTAACCTCTTAGTGATAGTTGCCTCACATTTGATCCTCGGCCATCACTAATCCTTGGCTTCAAGAGACGATACAGAGTATGGCAAATGAGATGGTTCTTTACATTCAAACTTGCATCAAGAGCAAGCTAATACAAACATTAAATCATCAGACCATTAAAAGAAAGCATGAAATAAGAGAGAGTTAGCTTGGTTAGCAAGTTAGCAAGTTAGATGTTAGAACCCATCATCATGAGCCATCAATGGCTCTTGCAAGAACAAGGCCTTATAGAGGCTACCCGATTCATGTGGATTATCAAGTAAGTGGTTAGATGGTTAGAGGTTAGTAGTTAGATTGCCATGAGAAGAAAAGTTAGCAAAACATCATGTAGAAGATGAAGAAGATTACATTGGAGAAGAAAGGAGGCACCTTTACATAGACTGTCACCATCTATTACATCAATCCCTCTCTATCTCTCTCTCTCTCTGAATCTCTCAGCCCTACTACAAGATCTAAAAAGAAGAGAAAATACAAGATAAATGAAATGAAGAGCACCTACCTACACTAACCTAAAACATAGAAACCCTTGCCTAAAAATGAAAAACTGCTTGCATTTTTGCCCTGTACAGGGGTTTTTATAGGCAAAAGCATCTTCTAGAAGACGAGACGGGGCCACGCGTCAAAAATCGACGCATGGATCCACTCCATTGCCGCGGAAACGCGGCTATTGCCTCGTTTCCGCGGCAATTCCAGGGACTTAGGTCCCTGGTTTTTGTCAGGATTTCCCCGCTGATTCCAGGGTCTTCTTGGTATATTCCTTTTCTGGTAATGTCGCCCGAATATTCGTCTGACGAGCGCAGGAGTCTAGGTTCGATGTATCTTCTAGATAATCCCTTGCTTGGCCTCCAAGTAATGCGAATTTAATTACCCTAAAAGAGATTTAATTAAGCTCTTATTACTCCTTTGCCCTTGAACTCTGGGTTTACCTGCAATAGTGTAATACCCCGTTCCCGGAATACGTACTTAGTTGCGTATTCAGATTTTCCGATCGTATTTTTTCGATTTGTTTCCTGTATTTGTTTTGCTTTATGAATTCCTTATATGATTGTTTTGTCTTGGATTTGGATTCGTGGACTCGGAGTCAGTCCCAGTCCGAACCAGGAACTCGATTATAGTATATATTCGATTTGGTCTTTCCGGTGATTAGATTTGACCGATTTTAGTTTTAAATATCATTTTCCATTATTATATATTTTCTATGATTTTCTAGATTTTTCTGGAATTAAAATGAATTTCTTCAAAACCGGTGTCGGCCAGTGCCGCTGACCGATTCCTGGATTTTTAATTCTTAAACGGTTTGGAATTTCTAAATGATTCTTTAGACTTTATTTCTTAGAATCATATTTTCTTCCTACATTCTTTTTCTGAGGATTTTATGATTTTATGAAAATTCTTTCGGAGTCGGTAGGTAACTGATTCCGGGATTTTTATCTTTAAAACTATAAAGTATTTCTTAAAACGGATTTCACTATGATACTTAGTATTATATTATTGATTTTTGATATTTATTTCGGGTCGTTCCGAGATACTTGATTTCGGGACGCATCCGGTATTTTCCCGAAAGATTTCCGCATCCATGACTTAAACCCAGGAATCCGCCACTTTTATTATTTTCATTTTCCTTTCCAAGAAAATATCTTCTCTTTCCAATTCCTTTTCCTTTTCCTAATTTCTTTATTTCCTTTAGCTTCCTCCATAAGCTTTCATTTTCATCCACACACTTCCTTTAATTCTCCACCACACAATATTTCCACCTCACCAACTTCCACACACTTCTTCTCCACCTCACCCCTCACCATGGCAAGCCCCTATTGGCCAAGAGAACCACCTCATCCTCCACTTTGCAAATAAGCCCCTCCCTTTTTATTATTTGCAACTCCTTCACAAATTCCAAAACCTATAAATACCCTTCCTTCTCCATTTCAATTCCTTTTTCTCTCTTCATCACTTCACCAAGATATTAGCCTCCACCTAAACTCCTCCTCATCTCTTCACCACAACCACCACCACAACCCTCCTTTGGATTTGGACCGTAGCTTCCTTCGTCGATCGTATCGCCATGGATCCTTTTGGTGGTATTGTCGACCTCGATCTTTCCGAACGTGTAGAGCTTCCAATAACCGTTCCATGTGAGTATTCCTACTCACCAACACTTGTCTAATTCTTTGTATATTCATGTTTCCATATCATATAGGTTTGTATCTTCAAAATCATGCCGTTTGATTATCAAACGCAACCACCATTAGAATCTGTTATGTACCCTATTTTCAGACTGTTAGGCGACTTGACCTAGTGACCCTAGTCGACTTGATATCCCTGTTAGTCGACCACACCTTGACCCTAGTCGACCAACTCAGAAAACGACCCAACAGCAGCTGATTCCAGCAGTCCGGTCGACCGACAGTCGACCGGCAGTCGACCGACGTGCACAGCGTGCACGCTGGGATAGTCCGGTCGACCGGCAGTCGACCGGAACTCGACCGACCAAACCTGGAGCTCTCGGCCTTGTATCGGTCGACCGGCAGTCGACCGATCACTCGACCGACCTGTATTTTCGGTCGACCGGAAGTCGACCGACAGGCGACCGTCCTGGCACTGTTAGTGTACCGGTCGACCGGCCATTCAACCCAGTCGACCGTTAGTCTGTTTTGGGCCAAAATCTGCTACTTCTGTGGAAAAATCCTAACTCTCTAGAAACCGTTTTAGTCGACTTGACCTGACTGTTAGACGACTTAGGACCACTGTTAGTCGACTAACCCCTTTATTAGTCGACTACTCATCCTACCCTAGTCGACTAATTCTGTCTGTTTGTTACAGTTATTTACCTTCTCAAACTTGGATCTTATACTTGGTTTATATGTTATATATCATACTTCTTGACTTGTATCTTGAATAACATCATCTTCACTTCTCTCTTTCTCTCTCCTCTTCACTCTACATATATATATCATAGTTTATGGCGTGTCCCGGATTTCGTGGATTTCGGATCTTTCGGCGCTTTGAGGTTTAGGCGAGTATTCTCACTCGCTATCTTCTTGTATGCGAGTAGTCTCGCTCTTCTCTATTTGAGTTCCGTTTCGTCGGGACGATAAGTATTTCTTTTCATGATTTCATATACTTTATTTCATATACCTTTTACTGCTTTCATACTATGCTTGGCCGACCTTCGTGGTCGTTGACTTCTGGACTTATACTATGTTCCACTTACCATGCTACTACTCCATACTTGTTAGTTACATGCTTCCTTTTAACACATGTATATCACTTGGTAACTGTGTTATCACCTGACCCCTGACATGCTACTATTTGGCAAGACCTTTATGTTGTACCATGACTTACCCAGATTATTATCCATCTCTTAACATGATTGGTTACTTGATACATATCATCACCACTTGTCATGCTATCTCTTGACACCAAGCATGATACACCGATTCTTATAATTATCACGATAAAGGGAATGTGGTACCTGATTACTGTTATGTACTGATCACTGTTATGTATCCCTGTTATGACATTGCTCATTCCCGAAATCTGATAATTATGTTCATAAGCTATAAAAAGGACAACTTGTATGGGTATGGGAGGAAGTGATGGATGCCGGAATGATATCTTGCTTATAGTATGGGAATGACATATATTGGCGGTACTGTTATGATTACTGTTATGATTACTATTAGGGGGACTTCGAGCCTCCAAAGCCGGTCCCAGGTGGTGGGAACCGTTGGACCACTAAACTGGTCCCCGGTGCATGTGAACAAAGCCGGTCCCAGGTGGTGGGAACCGTTGGGCCAGAAGACTGGTCCCCGGTGCATGAGTACCATTATAAGAAGCTCTATCAGTTCTCCATCTACTTCCGTTAACAACCCTCGACTTGCTTATATATGGATGTATGTGGGTTGGCCGTACACCAGGTCACATACCGAGATATATGGGTCAGACGAGTAATAATAATAATAGGTGTTTCCTGTGACCCCAGTTATGATTACTGTTATGATTCCTGTTTTGATACCTGTTATGCACTCTTGTCACATCTGTTATGTATTCTTGTTATGACTACTTTGCAACTCTGATTCTATACGCTTAGATATTCGGTGGCATGAGATAACGGTATATAGATGAGGGTTTCCTTGTTTGGATTATTCCTTCGATGTACTAGTCTCATGGGACCGTAACCTAAGCGTATACAATCAATTTTGCTTGTGATCAGTTTTACTTCGGATTTCCTGTTTTACGATTGTTACGTTATACCCGTTCTTATATATACTTCATTTGTGTTCTAACCCTCCTGTCTCCTGTACTTGACACTTGTACTCATCCTGGCTCGCCACCTGGCATCATATCATACTCGCCTGGGGAGTTTCACTGACTCCCCTGGATTCTCATGTCCAGGTTATGGAGCCCGGAGCGTGAGGATCTCCCCCTTTGCTGCTCAGAGTAGCGCAGTGGTGGCGTGGATCTCCAGCCGACCGTCCTGAGCCATATCCTTCCAGGCCCCCTGTATGCCTCTCGAGTTTTCCCTTAGCAAACTCGTGAGTGCCCTTTTTCTATTCATACTTGTACATTCCTTGTATACATGTATGTGGACACCCTTTTATACTGTTCATATATGTATATCTTTTGTACCTCGCATTTGCGCATATCTGTGATGTATTATTATTGTAATATTCATCACCTCTGGTGATAACTCTGTGATTGTATATATATATGTGTTGGAATGTATAATGCACCATTTGCTTCCGTACTCTGATTCTTGTCTGTACTGATGCTTAGCGTATATACGGGAGGGTAGTTCTGACCTACGTATATACGTTGCAGTGACGTCCCCGTATCGCCGGGATCGGGGCGTTACAGGTTGGTATCAGAGCTTAGGCTCTAACTTCCTCAGTACGTCCAGACGGCAAATCAATGGTAAAGAGATTTGCAACTGGAATACATGAGTCTTGGTTATACATTCCAACTGCGAGTGCAGAGTTATCTATTTCTTGACTATCTTTCCTTTGATTTCAAATCCCTCCTTGACTATCTTTTCCTTGGATTCCTGATCTCTCCTATCCTTTCCCCGTTTTGGTTTTATGTTTTGGTTTTATGAAGCCTTATACTATTTTAAGATATGACTAGACTAGAGAGGTAGTGGCTGGTTCAGAATGAAGCTATTATGTGATCTCTTCGGCCAATTCTATGAAGCTTGGTATTCTCCAGATCGATCTTGATCTGGCTATCTTCGGAAGACAGCAATCGGGATTCTTAATTATCGGTCTTCTTTATTATGCTCAGGATTTTCAGGGTTTTCTTTATCTTCGGTATTCTGGCTCATTTATTACACAGCCACGACATCATCAGTATTCATTTATTTCACAGCCACGACATCATTAGCCGGAAATGCAGAGTATGATTATTATTCAGTTGACTTGAGAGCCCTACCTATAGTGCTTCATATCTTAATTGGTATAGATTCCAGCCTTTGTTCCCTTTGTATTCAATTTGCCCCTTAACGAAATTGCGAGGACGCAATTTTTGTAAGGTGGGTGGATTGTAATACCCCGTTCCCGGAATACGTACTTAGTTGCGTATTCAGATTTTCCGATCGTATTTTTTCGATTTGTTTCCTGTATTTGTTTTGCTTTATGAATTCCTTATATGATTGTTTTGTCTTGGATTTGGATTCGTGGACTCGGAGTCAGTCCCAGTCCGAACTAGGAACTCGATTATAGTATATTATTCGATTTGGTCTTTCCGGTGATTAGATTTGACCGATTTTAGTTTTAAATATCATTTTCCATTATTATATATTTTCTATGATTTTCTAGATTTTTCTGGAATTAAAATGAATTTCTTCAAAACCGGTGTCAGCCAGTGCCGCTGACCGATTCCTGGATTTTTAATTCTTAAACGATTTGGAATTTCTAAATGATTCTTTAGACTTTATTTCTTAGAATCATATTTTCTTCCTACATTCTTTTTCTGAGGATTTTATGATTTTATGAAAATTCTTTCGGAGTCGGTAGGTAACTGATTTCGGGATTTTTATCTTTAAAACTATAAAGTATTTCTTAAAACGGATTTCACTATGATACTTAGTATTATATTATTGATTTTTGATATTTATTTCGGGTCGTTCCGAGATACTTGATTTCGGGACGCATCCGGTATTTTCCCGAAAGATTTCCGCATCCATGACTTAAACCCAGGAATCCGCCACTTTTATTATTTTCATTTTCCTTTCCAAGAAAATATCTTCTCTTTCCAATTCCTTTCCTTTTCCTAATTTCTTTATTTCCTTTAGCTTCCTCCATAAGCTTTCATTTTCATCCACACACTTCCTTTAATTCTCCACCACACAATATTTCCACCTCACCAACTTCCACACACTTCTTCTCCACCTCACCCCTCACCATGGCAAGCCCCTATTGGCCAAGAGAACCACCTCATCCTCCACTTTGCAAATAAGCCCCTCCCTTTTTATTATTTGCAACTCCTTCACAAATTCCAAAACCTATAAATACCCTTCCTTCTCCATTTCAATTCCTTTTTCTCTCTTCATCACTTCACCAAGATATTAGCCTCCACCTAAACTCCTCATCTCTTCACCACAACCACCACCACAACCCTCCTTTGGATTTGGACCGTAGCTTCCTTCGTCGATCGTATCGCCATGGATCCTTTTGTTGGTATTGTCGACCTCGATCTTTCCGAACGTGTAGAGCTTCCAATAACCGTTCCATGTGAGTATTCCTACTCACCAACACTTGTCTAATTCTTTGTATATTCATGTTTCCATATCATATAGGTTTGTATCTTCAAAATCATGCCGTTTGATTATCAAACGCAACCACCATTAGAATCTGTTATGTACCCTATTTTCAGACTGTTAGGCGACTTGACCTAGTGACCCTAGTCGACTTGATATCCCTGTTAGTCGACCACACCTTGACCCTAGTCGACCAACTCAGAAAACGACCCAACAGCAGCTGATTCCAGCAGTCCGGTCGACCGACAGTCGACCGGCAGTCGACCGACGTGCACAGCGTGCACGCTGGGATAGTCCGGTCGACCGGCAGTCGACCGGAACTCGACCGACCAAACCTGGAGCTCTCGGCCTTGTATCGGTCGACCGGCAGTCGACCGATCACTCGACCGACCTGTATTTTCGGTCGACCGGAAGTCGACCGACAGGCGACCGTCCTGGCACTGTTAGTGTACCGGTCGACCGGCCATTCAACCCAGTCGACCGTTAGTCTGTTTTGGGCCAAAATCTGCTACTTCTGTGGAAAAATCCTAACTCTCTAGAAACCCGTTTTAGTCGACTTGACCTGACTGTTAGACGACTTAGGACCACTGTTAGTCGACTAACCCCTTTATTAGTCGACTACTCATCCTACCCTAGTCGACTAATTCTGTCTGTTTGTTACAGTTATTTACCTTCTCAAACTTGGATCTTATACTTGGTTTATATGTTATATATTATACTTCTTGACTTGTATCTTGACTAACATCATCTTCACTTCTCTCTTTCTCTCTCCTCTTCACTCTACATATATATATCATAGTTTATGGCGTGTCCCGGATTTCGTGGATTTCGGATCTTTCGGCGCTTTGAGGTTTAGGCGAGTATTCTCACTCGCTACCTTCTTGTATGCGAGTAGTCTCGCTCTTCTCTATTTGAGTTCCGTTTCGTCGGGACGATAAGTATTTCTTTTCATGATTTCATATACTTTATTTCATATACCTTTTACTGCTTTCATACTATGCTTGGCCGACCCTTCGTGGTCGTTGACTTCTGGACTTATACTATGTTCCACTTACCATGCTACTACTCCATACTTGTTAGTTACATGCTTCCTTTTAACACATGTATATCACTTGGTAACTGTGTTATCACCTGACCCCTGACATGCTACTATTTGGCAAGACCTTTATGTTGTACCATGACTTACCCAGATTATTATCCATCTCTTAACATGATTGGTTACTTGATACATATCATCACCACTTGTCATGCTATCTCTTGACACCAAGCATGATACACCGATTCTTATAATTATCACGATAAAGGAAATGTGGTACCTGATTACTGTTATGTACTGATCACTGTTATGTATCCCTGTTATGACATTGCTCATTCCCGAAATCTGATAATTATGTTCATAAGCTATAAAAAGGACAACTTGTATGGGTATGGGAGGAAGTGATGGATGCCAGAATGATATCTTGCTTATAGTATGGGAATGACATATATTGGCGGTACTGTTATGATTACTATTATGATTACTATTAGGGGGACTTCGAGCCTCCAAAGCCGGTCCCAGGTGGTGGGAACCGTTGGACCACTAAACTGGTCCCTGGTGCATGTGAACAAAGCCGGTCCCAGGTGGTGGGAACCGTTGGGCCAGAAGACTGGTCCCCGGTGCATGAGTACCATTATAAGAAGCTCTATCAGTTCTCCATCTACTTCCGTTAACAACCCTCGACTTGCTTATATATGGATGTATGTGGGTTGGCCGTACACCAGGTCACATACCGAGATATATGGGTCAGACGAGTAATAATAATAATAGGTGTTTCCTGTGACCCCAGTTATGATTACTGTTATGATTCCTGTTTTGATACCTGTTATGCACTCTTGTCACATCTGTTATGTATTCTTGTTATGACTACTTTGCAACTCTGATTCTATACGCTTAGATATTCGGTGGCATGAGATAACGGTATATAGATGAGGGTTTCCTTGTTTGGATTATTCCTTCGATGTACTAGTCTCATGGGACCGTAACCTAAGCGTATACAATCAATTTTGCTTGTGATCAGTTTTACTTCGGATTTCCTGTTTTACGATTGTTACGTTATACCCGTTCTTATATATACTTCATTTGTGTTCTAACCCTCCTGTCTCCTGTACTTGACACTTGTACTCATCCTGGCTCGCCACCTGGCATCATATCATACTCGCCTGGGGAGTTTCACTGACTCCCCTGGATTCTCATGTCCAGGTTATGGAGCCCGGAGCGTGAGGATCTCCCCCTTTGCTGCTCAGAGTAGCGCAGCGGTGGCGTGGATCTCCAGCCGACCGTCCTGAGCCATATCCTTCCAGGCCCCCTGTATGCCTCTCGAGTTTTCCCTTAGCAAACTCGTGAGTGCCCTTTTTCTATTCATACTTGTACATTCCTTGTATACATGTATGTGGACACCCTTTTATACTGTTCATATATGTATATCTTTTGTACTCTCGCATTTGCGCATATCTGTGATGTATTATTATTGTAATATTCATCACCTCTGGTGATAACTCTGTGATTGTATATATATATGTGTTGGAATGTATAATGCACCATTTGCTTCCGTACTCTGATTCTTGTCTGTACTGATGCTTAGCGTATATACGGGAGGGTAGTTCTGACCTACGTATATACGTTGCAGTGACGTCCCCGTATCGCCGGGATCGGGGCGTTACAAATAGAGACCAAAACACGGTTTAGACCGACAATTTATTCATAAATCGGTGGGAAAATGCGATATAATAATGCATAATCGTTGACTAATCACACCCCCACACTTATCTTTTGCTCGTCCCGAGCAAAAGAAGAAAAGAAAAACTATGCTACATATGTTATTACACCACTTTCGCTAGTGACGCGATTGCACTTAGTGTGTGCAACAAGCCGTTAAACCTCTAGTTTACCCCTAGAGGAGGAGTGTTATCTCCTGAGGGTTTTCAGCGGATTGCACCCACAAAATTCATAAAGAAAGAAGATAAAAGTTAGTATTTTGAAAACATATTTTGAAAGAGAGACATGTTTTCAAAATATTTTTGCAAAAATATAAGCGATCTAAGGTCATAAGTCCACCAAAAAATTATTCTTCCTTAAACTTAGTCTCTATGCAAGATCTTGTCTTCAATTAAGGTAAGAATTCAAAATTGGATTGAATATTTTATCTTTCATAAAACCTAGATAATATGCACTTTGTGATAATGAAGATTCTGGGATTTCAACTCTAACCATCAAGCCATTTATTTATATTCATATATATATTATTTATTTAATTTTTCTCTTTTTTTTCTTCCCTTAGTTTTCTTAGGCTTTCTAGTTCACCCATGTAGTGAGCCTATAACCGATGACTCTCAGACCAGACGGTTTTAGGGCACCAGATGAGAAAACATCCCTCGGGTTTAAAGACTCGAGTAAACAAGGCCACAAAATTAAGGGGGATTATTTGTTTCTTTTGACCACCGTTAGGCGTGAATAATCATGCTTCTTGAGGCATAGTTATCCAGCTTAATAAGTGTTTTTATATATATATATATATTTTTATTTATGGCATGTTAGGTCTTTGTTTCCATCCCAAAAATGTGCAAGTGTGATGTGCATATTATCTAAGGCAAAAAAGTCCAGATAAAACTCTCTCTCCAATTTATCTTAGCCTATAATTTTAAACAAGATCTATTATTTCGACTAGGTTTAAAATGTCATAATTAAGGCTTCCTTAATTTCTAAGATCATCTTAATTTTCTTAAAAATAGATCAAAACTTTGTCTCTTATTTCAAAAAGTTTTTAAAGAAAGAGAAAAATCCTATACAAAAAGAGAAGATTTCTAAAAGTATCCTAAAAAGAAGTGTAAAAGAAAGAAAATCTAAAAACTCTATGTTAGTAAACCCTCCCCCACACTTATCTCATGCATTGTCCTCAATGCATCGTGATGTATGTATGCATGAAACAAATAGAGAGGGAAGGAAAAATCACCTCAAGGTGGTGGTTCCGGTGGCTGTCTGATTGGTCCACGAAAGGTGGCCCAATCATTCTTGCTTGGAGTCCGGAGGAACCCACCAGAGACCTCAAGAATACAACCCACTAGAATGATGTATATATGTATGATTTTTATTAAAAGTTTTATCCCATCTAATTTCCAAACTTTCAAAATAATTTCAGAGTCAAACTTATCAAAACCCTTGTCCTAGAATGGAATTGATTTGGACTCAGGAAGTACATGAACTAATACCAACTCAGGAAAAAGACTTAAGTCAAGTAAAGGTTCGGGAGTCGAGATTGGTTCAGGAAGTGGGTCCAAATCAAGAAGATGAAGCTCAAGTCCACATTCATTTCCCCATGATGGAATGTGACTTTCTAAGATTGGTGATTCAAGTTCAGGAATGACAGGTATGGGAATCAAAACTGACTCTAAAATGTTGCTCAAATTCGGTAACATAACAGGAGTCAATAGTGATTCAGGAATTTGAACTGGATCACAAAGTTGAGGATTAAAGTCACATTCCTTATTAAGTTAATTCCATAAAAATGAGAACTTGTCAATTTATCAATGGGATTTTCAAAAGTATGAAATTGATCAAGTTCAATATGATCATCATAAATGATTGGTGATTCAATTTCACAATAGACTGGCACTGGATCTAATACTGACTCGGGAAAAGGCCTGAATTTAGGTAAAAATACCTCAGTCAATATTGAATCAGGAAGTAAAATTGAATTATCAAATGGAAGTTCAGGATCATATTCATGCTCAAGTTCAATTTCAGGAAAAGGATAACTTGCCAAAATGTCAATGGGATTTGAAGTTTGGACAAGTTCAGGTGGATGTGCTGAAATTGAATCTTGATGTTCAAAATAACAAGAGTCCTGGGTCAGATCAATAGAGTTTGGCATAACTGAATTGGTCAAAGGTTGATAAGATAGAGTTTCCTCATTCCTATAAATGCTAACCAATTGACTCAATTGTGTTTCCAACCTATTGACAGACTCAGCAGATGATTGTTGAAATTTTAGTGCAGACTCTTGCAAGACTTCTATCCTCTTTTCTAGATATGATGTATCTTCAAGTGGTTGTTCTAGAAAAGGAGTGTAGGAATCTTGGTTTCCAAAACAATAGGAGTCATGGGTCAAATTGATAGAGTTAGGATGTTTGAATTGGTCAAAGGTGGTGAAGAGAGAGTTTCTTCATTCTTAAAAATGTTGACCAATTCACTCAATTGTGTTTCTATCCTATCAACAGACTTAGAAGAAGATTTTTGAAATTGTAACATAGACTCCTGCAAGATTTCTATACTCTTTTATAGACTTGATTTTTCTACAAGTGGATGCTCTAGAATAGGAGTATAAGAATCTTGGTTTTGGAAATTTTTTGAAGAATGTGAGTCAAAAATGTTTTGAGATTGAAGCTTGAACTCACACAAGAGTTCCTTACTCATTTCCAGGGCAGCTGATTGTTCATTATGAGGAGATGGAACTGAGTAAGACTCTTGAAAATACTGTGGAATTGGAGAGGCCAATGTTTTCTTAAGTTGTTGCTCGGCCTCTTGTAGATTGGCTTCTATACTCTTTTCTAGCTCTGATTTTCTTCAATGGGAGGTCCAGAAAAAGGAGTATAGGAAGCGAAATCGGGGAATGAATATTGTGTAAATTGTGGATAAGGTGGACAAGGAGTTTGAAAATTTAACTCGGGGGAGATGAATCCCCATTGACTCTGCGACGAGTTGAAATTATTTTAGAAATTATGATCATAAGAATGTGGATATGGGTTGTATTGATTCGGATAAGTCCAACCCGGTGTATTTGGTTGGTTCATATTGTGAAAAACTGGGTTGGAATTATCCGAAACAAATGGCGTCGGTGTGAATTATGGATTCATATTCGGATTGAAAGAATTGTTATTGTTGAATTCCATTTCACAAACAATCACAAACAAAAAGAAAAATCAAACAACAAACAAAAAGAAAAGAAAAAATCAAAACCAAGCCTATAGTAGAGTTGACCTAGATCTGGACGACTCCTAACTGGTCGATTACCCGGGGGAGGTTGTTGCTTGAATCCGACCACAAGCTAATCGGCCAGGTAGGGGCAAAATACGGTGGGAGGTATCCGTGCGTAAGCAACGGGCCTTAATTACGCCAAACCACGGTATCTTCGAGGCGTAACCTCTTAATCCCTAACCTTAGACACCGATTTTATAAGAGTAAGATTCAAAACAAGTTCCACCCTCGGTCAATCTCTTAATGAGTCCGAGATGTCCTTAAGGTCCAACGTCTATCAAATTTTATTAGGGCTTGGGTTTTGTGAGTGGGGAGGTGATTTTTAGGCTAAGGAAGGGTGATGAAATCCCCACCTTATCTTGTATTGGGTTATGCCCTTAAGTTCAATTCGTACAAGTGTGCAATATAGACAAGAATATAACACAAAGCGAATAAATCACCCACGTGTTTGTCCTATGCTATATGCAATGCCATATGTACACCTCAATCCAGATCACAACAACAAAACAAAATACAGTATATTGGAATTGAATTGACACGTACCTAAATGCAAAGGTCTAAACCGTTTTAAAAGCGTCCAAATACTGTATTTTAGTTCTTTTATTTATTATGGTGTGTAGGCAATCAGAGCAGAAAAATAACAGTACAAATCTACTAGCTATTACAAGATACACATCCCAGCACAACAAGATACACAATGATTGCAAAATGGCCGCATTTGCGTGGCAAATGTCGCGTTTGTGCGGCTTTTCTTTAGAAGCTGGGGCCTGCTTTCAAGAGCAGGGAGATGCAAAGCTAGTTTATGTTCTTCAATATTAAGCACCTGTAAAGAATGTCCTTCACACCAAAACAGAGAAGATAATGTTAACAAAAACATGAAAACAAAATCATTCCCTTCCCTGGCAACGGCGCCAAAAATTTGATCGGGGCGGAACTAGCACTCAAAAATATGTAGTTTGTGAAATCAATGAAAAGCTCATATATGTGCTAATGTACCCTTGATACTTCCGTTATAGCATTTGCTCAACAGGTCGAATCCACAGGGAAGGGAGGCGATAGAAGCATTGACGGTTTTTATTCACATTTTATGTTAACAGTTCTTCTTTGTTAAAGAATTAGAAAAAGAAAAGAAAAAGAAAATGAAATCCAGAATGTGGTAGGTGGAGAAGGCGATGAAAACGGCGAAGAAAACAAAAGAGAAGTATGGTTTGGAAGAGAAAATAAAACTCATGGCTACTAACCACTAAGTGCTCCACTAACCATGCTAACCTCTTAGTGATAGTTGCCTCACATTTGATCCTCGGCCATCACTAATCCTTGGCTTCAAGAGACGATACAGAGCATGGCAAATGAGATGGATCAAGAGCAAGCTAATACAAACATTAAATCATCAGACCATTAAAAGAAAGCATGAAATAAGAGAGAGTTAGCTTGGTTAGCAAGTTAGCAAGTTAGATGTTAGAACCCATCATCATGAGCCATCAATGGCTCTTGCAAGAACAAGGCCTTATAGAGGCTACCCGATTCATGTGGATTATCAAGTAAGTGGTTAGATGGTTAGTGGTTAGTAGTTAGATTGCTATGAGAAGAAAAGTTAGCAAAGCATCATGTAGAAGATGAAGAAGATTATATTGGAGAAGAAAGGAGGCACCTTTACATAGACTGTCACCATCTGTTACATCAATCCCTCTCTATCTCTCTCTCTCTCTGAATCTCTCAGCCCTACTACAAGATCTAAAAAGAAGAGAAAATACAAGATAAATGAAATGAAGAGCACCTACCTACACTAACCTAAAACATAGAACCCTAGCCTAAAAATGAAAAACTGCTTGCGTTTTCGCCCTGTACAGGGGTTTTTATAGGCAAATGCATCTTCTAGAAGACGAGACGGGGCCACGCGTCGAAAATCGACGCGTGGCTCCACTCCATTGCGTCGGAAACGCGGCTATTGCCGCGTTTCCGCAGCAATATCAGGGACTTAGGTCCCTGGTTTTTGTCAGGAGTTTCCCGCTGCTTTCAGGGTCTTCTTGGTATATTCCTTTTCTGGTAATTTCGTCCGAATATTCGTCTGACGAGCGCAGGAGTCTAGGTTCGATGTATCTTCTAGATAATCCCTTGCTTGGCCTCCAAGTAATGCGGATTTAATTACCCTAAAAGAGATTTAATTAAGCTATTATTACTCCTTTGCCCTTGAACTCTGGGTTTACCTGCAATAGAGACCAAAATACGGTTTAGATCGACAATTTATTCATAAATCGGTGGAAAAATGCGATATAATAATGCATAATCGTAGACTAATCAGATAGTAGAGGTCCATCGGTCCTTAAGGTGTAGTTTAGGTCCATGAATCCAAGAACGATTTTTTTTACATTGTTTTACTACTTCTTAAAGTTTGAACCATTCAATTTAAACTACATAAGTGTACAATTTCTCATCAATTTAACACAAACATTGTATTTAATAAAATTCTACTGTAATAGCCATAAAAAAATGAATTTTAAAAAATGCAACCAGTTTAACAGATAGAGCTGTTGGCCAAACTTTCAGAACAAGTTGTGTCTCTATAAGCCAATACTGTACTGACCCAATATAGATACCCTAAAGTTTAGGTCCTATACAAGAGAACAACCTTCCTTTGGGCTGAATGTCCTTTTATAGGATTGGCCCCAAAGTTTAAGTAATCTATATTGATTATATAATATATGTAATAACCCGGCCATAATGACAACCTTCCTTTCGGCCGATTGTCATATGCATGGGCCACACAAATCTACGCATTTAGATTTTTATTCTGCCATCGAACTAGTTGATGAGGGTAATACAATATAAGCCTATAGTTGATGAGGGTAATGCAAGAAGGGGTAGTCAAAGATTTTTCCAATGAAAATGATATGTTAAAGTTCGGACAATAGTTATGTGTTCCTCAAGTAGCAAAACTTAAAGATGAAATAATGAAAGAAGCTCACTGTGCTCCTCACAACACATCCAAATAGTATCAAGATGTATCAAGACTTATAGTATTATTTTTGATAAGATTGAATGAAGAAGGATATCGCTGACTTTGTGCAAAGGTGTTTAGTGTATCAGCAGGTTATAGCTGAGCATCAGAAACCCTTAGGGTTATTGGTGTAAAACATGAATTATTAAACCCTAGATTAATATTTTATTATTGGATTAATAAGATTTTTCAGAAATTGATATGATGATTAAATTAATTGTTTTGGTGTGAAATGAATTTAAATAATTCATTTGGAGAAAATCTGGAGCGAAATAGAATTTTGATAAATTATACACGATTAGTGATATGAGAAATACATATGTGTGTATGCGCACTTATATAAGTGATTATGTATAACACTCGAATTAATTAAACTTGGATTAAATATGTGATTTCTGAATTTTCGATATAATACTGATAGTGAGGATTGATAATCTTTATATTGTTGAAAATTATTCTGAAATTATTTATAAATTTGTTGATTCTCCTTTTAAAAAGGGAATTTCACCTATTCCAAGTTTGTAGGGCCCACTTATGTACTTTTCATGGGAGTATTGGTGCATATTTGTATTTTATTTGATTGTATTTATTGAAATACACCCATACGTGCATATAATTGTAAATTGATGCAAATTTTAAGTTAAATGATGATTAGTGGAAGATAAGATCATGTTGGGTCGGTAAGGATAGGAAAGAGGTGTCGGGTGGAGATTGAGTTTGGAGAGAGGTGGGGCCAAGTGGCATGTGGAGAGGAGATCAAGGGGTTATTTATGAGGAGGAATGAGGTGAGCACACCTCATTCTCACTTACTCTTTATCTATCATCTTCTCTCTTCCTTACTCAAGGCCTCTCTCCCTCCTTCCTATGGGGTTTTGGCCGGCAAACAGGGAGGCCCAGTGGTTGGCACTGGTGTCCCCAGGCTAGAGGCAGCGTCCACCACAATGTCTCTCTCCTCTCCTCTCTCTCTTGCTTTCTCCCTCTCTTCCTTCTCGCTGGCTAGTGGCCGAACAGGAGAGCAGCGACGCCAATGCCAGAGCAGCGATGACCAGGGAGCTACGGACGGTGTCCAAGGTGCAGCAGCGATGACTTGGGGGTGCAACACAACCCCTATCTCTCTTCTTTCTATCTCTCTCCCTCTCTTGCTCTCTTTTGTCTGGTAGGCAACAAAAGCGGTGCCAGAAGCGGTACGGGGTGCGGTGGCTCCGGGAAGTAGCCGCAAAGTGGCAGCGGCCGCGAGGGTGGCAGCGCATGGGAGGAGCAGCAGCAGTTGCTGCTGTTGTTGCTTTGTAGAAAAAGAAGAGGAGGAGAAAGAAAGTTGTGAATTATTGGGTTTTGGATTTAACCCAACCCAACCCGTTATGAATCCGATAAATGAGGTATTTTTTTATTTAGCCCCCTGATGGATTGAATAATTATTTTTTGGGCCCTGAAAAATTATCAATAGCCCCTTAATTTTTTCAATTATTAAGTATCTAACTCTATTTCGTATTTAGTAGGTATTCAAGCGATATCTTGACCATTAGGACTCCGATTCGCATGATTCTAGAGTCATTGCCTTCGTGAAGATGAGACACGCATCACGGTGTTGGTATATAATATTGAGTGGTCAAGAGACTGACAAACCTGGCAGTGGTGAGTGAAGTCCTCCCAATTTTATTTAAAGGCTTCGATTCAATAGTAATTATGATCATGACTAAAAGAAATTGTTGATAATATTATTATACAACTAATATTATTGTGCAATCTTGTAACTATAATTTGTTATTGGGTAATGGGTGGTTAACACCGAATAAGCCCGATAAGTAGACTAAATAATGATGGAGCGGGATATGCTTATAGCAGATATTCTTCAGATAAAAAATCAGATAATCAAGAACTAGGTTGTGATAGAAATTGTTAAGTATAAATTTTTGATAGATACCACGTACTTGTATTTGATATATATTGAAGTCACTTAACCTAGAATGGGTAAGTCGATCTTAAGAGTCTTGAAATTGAGTATATGAACTGGTACTGAACCAATTACTTAAATAGTTAATTGAATTGTTGACGATCGGTAGAATCGATAGTCACCGACTAATATAGTTATTAATGTAATAATTTTGAGGTGATAATCAGGCTAGGATAATTAGCATCGAAATAGTGAAAGGATTTTAACTCACCAGGTTGAAGTATTTCATGTGAATCTGATAATCTCACCAGAGAGTTATGAATACTTAATGCCATTATGTCTGCCGTCAAAATTTATTTAGTCAGATTACAAGAATAAATTTTATTATCACTTTTGTATAATAACTCATAATCAATTCTATAGAATTAAGGTCCTACTTATCAGTGTTCATCATTCTATGTTCTTTTAATAGAGCAAAGAAGCCTGAGAAAGTTATAAATGGACGAGGGACCTCACTTAATATAGGGTTAAGTATTAATCAACGATGTAATTTGTAAGCGACAACTTAAGTAAATATGAGGTTTAAACGGTTGGGGAATCCATCCCCGATGTGGAACCAAACCATACCAAGATAACGATAATGACAATATTAAACCAGTATCATGTTATAACTACTCAGTGAATCAGAGACTTCTAGGTATCCTTATAGTTGATTAATCAATGCATCTGATGAATTAAACAATAGGTAAGATCAACAAATTATCCTAGAATCTTGTATGAAAACTAGGTCATAATGACTAAGGCATTGGTAATCAAGTATTAGCCTATATTATATTGATGATATGACTAGTGATAGAATAGAGTATCAGAGAATAACATATCTCTGATGAATTGATCTTATGTAGAATGAGATGAGAACTTAACTAAGTAATAACTAGTAACCTAAATGAGAAATTGTGAACTTTAATCAAGAGGTTTTAAGAGTATGAAATGATAGTTAGATTATTTACATTAACCCTAACCGGAAACTAGAATATGGATATTAGATCAGAATCTGATATCGATATTGATAATTATAATTTATACAATGAGAATATGATTGAGTATAGATACTATAAGAATCTCGAACATCTATCCGATAGTTGAGGAAATTAATAATAAACACAATTTGTGATTTTATTTGATTGATAGAAAAGTTAATAATAAATAACTGATTGACATAGTTCAATCGCTTGTCATGGTCTGTGATATCTACGTGTTCATATATGCACACACTTTGGTGTTATTGATCATTATTGTTAGATTAATCAGCTATGATTATGAGTAAATTATCTCATACAGATAAAATAATAAAATAAATAAGAATACAAGTGATTGATTGTAATGATATGTACTATTTGTAAACAGACTTTTGGGTAACTAATATTATGTATGGTCGGGAAAACTTTCTACAAGAATGAGTAAAACTATTATAATTTAGAATAATATTCTGATATTTGTGTGATTGAAGCTCTAATAGTAAGACTATTATCGTTGGTGATATAAAGATGATGTAGATTGTGTGGCTAAAAACTTATGAATTACTAATTATAGTAAGTAAAAAAAGAGGTTAGTTTCATGTACGGATATTGTGTGAAAGAACAGTATCTTTTGATAATCTATGCTATTTAAGTGATGCCAGTTGTCACATATGAGATATATTAAATATGCAAATTATGATACTTATTCATATTGGTGATTCAAGAATATGGCATGTTGTATATCATTGCAAGTTGTGATACTCATTTATGTTGGTGATTCAAAAATATTGCATATTGTTTATCACTACAAATTGTGATACTCATTCATATTGTTTATTATTAAAATTATCAGAGGAAGGGACCGAGGGGAACTGGAGGTGATCGAAAGGGTATTGTTATTATTTAAATTATCAAAAGAATAGATCGGGTGGAACCGGAGATGATCGAAGGGGTAATATTATTATTTAAATTATTAGAGGAAGGGACCGGGTGAAACCTGAGGTGATCGAAAGGGAGTATTATTATAATTATCTAAAATTTTTAGAGGAAGAGACTGAATGGAATCGGAGGGTGCTAAAACGGGTAAATTATTCAAATTGTTAATTTATATGTGATAATCATGAATTTTCATATGTTTGTGTTACTTTTGATTGATGAAAATATATGATGCGTGTATCATCAAGAATGGTACATGTTATTAAGTTATGTGATGTGTGTATCACCATGAGTAATATAGGTATGTAGTTAGGTGATCAGTGTACCACCAGATATGATTGTGATTTTGAATGTGAAGTATGTACCAATACGTAAAGGATAACGAATATACATGATTGTTATTTATGTTATATGTACAAGAGGTATAGACATGATCATGAGTCATGGGTGATGAAAAACAGATAAGTATTGTATGAATTATATATGTATAATAGCTAGTCATATGTAAAACATGAATATGTTATCAAGTGAAATAAGAGATATACTAATATGTATATGATTGGTGAATCACCAGGTGAATATAAGAGATGGATAATTGGGTTAGGTATTGTATAACATAAGATAATACGTAAAACAATTAGGACACGTGTGACCAGAAAAGTGCGAAGAATAAGTATCAGATAACATAAAGAATCAGTAACCTATTAACCTGCACTACCCACAAAAGTAGGAATTAAGATAATTGAGATTATTCTTGAAATTGTTCAACGGTATCATACTTCACTGTAATGGTATTAAATGCAAATTTAGATTGGAATAATTTTACTCACTGAGCTATTGAGCTCACCACACCTCAAATTGATGTCTTTCAGGTATTGCATAAAGTCTGTGATACCTTGATGGAAGGTCGAAAGACTTACTTATTGATCAGTTGTTTTAAATTTTGAACTGTTTTCCTTTTGTGTATTACTATAACTTGTGAAACTCGATATATGTGTGTGTGTGTGTGTGTGCGCGCGTGTGTGTCTGTGTATATATATATATGTATGTATGTATTTAGACGTATACTAGTACATGAAAAGATTTGGAAGGGGACTTGAGATGTATTTGTATTTGTTTACCATAAACTTGATTTGACCTCGGCTCTTTGAGGTAAGTGAATATATATATTAGTTTTGACATCACTTTGATTTGAAATTAGAGTTGGTTATATGAAATTATGAACTGAGAGTACTCTCGAGTTATATTGATTTATTATTGAGAATTGATATTATTAAGTTGTTAGAATTTAGTTGAAATTTATAAGTAGGCCGTGTAGGCCGAAATATAATATACTGTATCAGGGCAGACTTCACATTATAGAGGAGATATTGCCAAAATTTTGAAAATTCGAAATGATTATAAAGACTATAAGATTGAGTAGTGTAATTAGGTTTGATTAAAATTAATTTGGTGATTAAAATCTGAGACCGTTACAGTTGGTATCAGAGCTCAGGCTTAGAAAATTGGGGTTGAACTCAGGTGTAGGCCTAGGAAAATATAGGCCTAGAGATTGATTTAGATCGTTAGCTCAAAAATAAGATTGATTATTATAATAAATGTATATGTGAGTGTGTAGCTTGTATGAGTAATTGAATGTGTGCTTTGACGTGATTAGTATTGGCCCAAGGGTCTATCACTCTAGTTTTAATGATGATTAACTCATATAGTTATCGTACTAATGATCTTGTGTTATTTACTTTCAGATCTAAATCAAGATCTTAGTTGATTTTTAGCTTCAACTAAAGATTCAAAGTTAAGTTTTGAAGGTAATACGTGTTGATTCAAGAGCTCAAGTATAAAGTTCATATAAAGTACTTAAGAAGGAGTCTAGCTGAAGGAATCAAGTTTTGGATCGAGTCAAAGAGGAGAAAAAGATCATATAAAGAAGAAAACTATAGTTTGTGAGAATGTTCAGAATTTATATAAAGTATAGATTAATTTTGATTGCTCAAGATTATACACATACACATACAAAAGTTTGATTTTGATTTTTAAGAAGAAAAGTTTCGATTCAACCTCTGTTTAGATTCATAAGTAGATTTTATCAAAAACAAGTTCATATGGTTTTATATATATATTGGATTTTATCCATACACATTGATGCTTCAAATGAGTTTAAGAAACTTATTTTTGTATTTATACAAGTTTTAAATTTTTTTCAATTTAAGTTTAGTTTTGGAAAAACTATTTTTTAATTTAGTTTATATTTCAAAAATGTATTTATCATCTCAAAAAGAAGTTCACATGCTTGTAATTTGTGTTGAATTTTTAATCACACATATTGGTGCTCTAGTATATTTACATGAACTTATTTTTGTAGATTTTATAAAAAATTATTAGAATTTAAAAAGAATTTTTAATTGCAAAATATAGTAAGTTTGGCTTATGAGCGGCCGATCGGGCGTGTCACAAGCAACTGTTTTTGCACATACGGTTAACTAAACATACACTCAAGCAAGAGTTTGTGCACACCGTCGACCAGGTGATCAACCGCTTAAGCAGAGAGCCAGACTGCTTCTCTGGCCGGATGACAAGGTTCTCTCAGTCGGCCAATCGAGCGGTCGACCGGCAAGCCTCAACGGCTAGAATTCAAGCCATTGGATAGTCGATCGCAAGGCCAATTCTGGCTTGTCTTACCTCAAATGATTATATTTTAGATTTTCTGTTTTTGTTTTATTTTCAAATAGTTATATCTTACTTTATTTGGGTTTAATCAATATTTTAGCAGCTGAGTTTACTCTTTAATCATCTCTACCCTATTTCTATAAATAAGGGTCATAGTTGAGAGTTTTAGATAAGATTTTGAATAGATTTTTTTGAAAAGATTTTTATTGAGAAAATTTGTTTTTAAGTTTTGAAAATCAAGAAAATAAGTTATTGAGAAATTCAAGTTTTGAACTTCAAGTTTCTATATCTTCAAAGTTATTTTTTCAAGTGTTTTCTTAAGAGTTTTATTTCAAAAATTCAAGTTTTCTCACACAAGCTTGAGCTTTAATTGTTAAATCTCTCCTATAGGATCCTTGTTTGTGAGAGTGAATTTGTTTGTGATTAAGGGTTGGTCACCAAGTGTTTTATCTTTAAATTCAAAGAAGTTGGAGGTTGTGGCCTCGACGAGCTTACATGCTTACGTGTGTTGTTGTTCTTTGTGAACAAGTGAGAGACTTGCGGGTCTGAGAGTTCTTGTAGGTGTTGCAACATCGAGTGATCTTGCAAGATCGACTAGTGAAAATCCTTCATTGTGATGAAGGCGGGGATGTAGAGCAAGTGACTCAAACCTCGAAATAATTTTCCCGTGTTTGTTATTGCTTGAACCTTGAAATAATTCTCCCGTGTCTGAGAGACTCAGATGAAGGAAGCTTTACTTCCAACATGTGCTACATGGTCCAAGGTTTACCACTTTGAGGTAAATTTGGAATCTGAATTTGATAAAGATGATGATTTGTCATATGATGATCTTACTATATTTTGTCAAAAACTTCTTAAAGAATATGATTTGTTAAAGGTTGAAAACAAATGTTTGAAGAAAGAAAATAATTTTGTTTTAAAAGAAAAGATTCTTTTAAAAATAAATTTGAAATTGCTTCAAAAAAAATAAATCTTTGAAAAATCAAGTCGATTTGATTTCTAAGAAAATGAGTTTTTGAAAAAGAAAATTGTTTTTATTTCAAAAGAAAAGACTCTTTGAAAAATATTTTGTTGAAAAAGAAAAAGTTTCTATTCTTATTTTCAAAATTAAAAAGAATTTTATTTCTCATGCTCATGTTATTTCTTCTTCTAATATTAAAATAAGATTTGTGTTTTGAGGAATAACATTGATTGTTTAGGCTCAACTTTAAGAAATTGTGCTTTTAACCATGACAGAATAGAATCTAAATTTCGCAAGAAATAAGTTTCACATATGCATGCACATACTTCACGACATATACCATATGCACACCATGCTCACACTCATATATATGCTAGAGTGTACACTTGTATACATTGTGACCGCAAATGTCATCTTGCAAAATTTGTTATGATAGAATAAATATTTCAAATTTTGCAAGTAAGGATGTTTGGTTCGTAGCAATACTAACCCCAAGGACCCAAAAAATTGAGTACCAAAATTCATATCAAATATTTTTGATGTAATTGTGGGTTCTCACAAAACATTAGAGGATTGGGGCCTTAGTGGTGGATGCAATTGAGCTTGATGGACAAATCAATTGAGCTTGATGGACAAATCAATGGATGCATCACTATCAAAGAGTTTAGGTGAGATGACCACCTCGGTTTGGAGAAATGAATTGGCTACATCGGTTTTGGTAACCATTTCATCCTCTATTTTAAAAATATTTTATGTTCTTAAATGCTCGTTAATATAGTAACTTAAACTCTATCATATGTCGTTTTGTACTTAAAGATGAGTTGATTGGTTGTTAAGCTATGCATATATTTTTTGAAAATTACCTTCATATTTTCAAGCGAATTTACATGACTATCTTATTTGAGAATATATGTTTGTATTGCTTTATTTGAAAGCATGTCATGATTTATATGTTTACGTATGTGTTTATTTGCAAATCTTGTTAAAACTTATATTATATATGCACAATTCTTGAGATACACTTGATTCTAATATTATACATATTTTATTTTATTTGTGTACTCAGTTCATGCTTGATTGTACATGTATGTATTAGGTTTGATGAATCTTGCATGTTATATGATATAATTGTTGGCCCATAGGCCCTTCACCCTAGTTTTGATGATGACTAACTTATGAGGTTAGTTTGCTAATGATCTCGTGTTTAATAAGTTTCAAATATTGATCAAAATCTTAGTAGAGAGTTGAATTCAACAAGATATTCACAGTCAAAGTGTTGAAGCAAACAAGTTTGATTCAAGAGCTCACATCGCAATGATCGTATCTAGCTCCTTTGGATCAAGTTTGGATCGAGTCATCTTGGAGATGAAGATCGACGAGAAGATCTCAGTTTATTTAGTATGTTTAGTTTAGATCTTGTGTAAGGATATCTTAGTTTTGATATGCTCAAGTGGACACACACAAGTTCAATAGTTTTTGGTTTCGGCTTAACCGTTTAGATTTTCAAGTATACATTTATCGCTTTCATGAATAACAGAATCAAAACAAGTTTTACATATTAAATGTATATTGGATTTCATCCATATACATTACTGTTTCATATTAAGTGTGTATTGGATTTCACCACATGCCCAGTGATTCATATGGCGAGATTATTAGATAACTTACACCATGCGGGGAAATTGATAGAGGAGACGGTCTCGGTATTTTAGGTGGACCTAGGATACAGGTTGCGTAGCCAAAATATGGTTCCACTGTAGGGTTCCGGGGGATGACTAACATCCCATCTGTTATTGTTATATTACTTTACTGTTCCACAGCGATACTGTGTATACTGTTTACTATTATTGACTACCTAGCGGTAGGGCCTGGTTCAGCGCCAGGCATTTGGGCCGTGGTTCTGGGTATGCACGGAACCCACCTAAAACACAAATTCCCGTCTCCAACTATCGGTTTCAAATAATCAAACAATAAGAATAGACATATACAGACATCTTGACGGCATGACTCTATACAGGATAGATATTATTTATTTAATGGTTGTATAGTGTATGTCACTGTGCTTTATTTTGATTCTTATATGCTGGATATTAGTATGTTAACTATACCTGACTATGCATGTGTTGTTATATTTTGCATGTTTCTTCCATCCTACTTTTTATCACTCGCTTAGGTCGCTATTGACGACCCTGAGTTTGTTTGCTCAGGTTCCACAGGACCAGGAGCACTTTGAGGACACTGCTGATCTATAGTAGACGGATTTTTATTCTCATTATGTGAGAGACTTCATGGTTCATTTCTCTATTTTATTATGTTGCAATAAGTGGAACCTTTGGTGACATTATGTATTTGATTTCTTCTAGCTGGAATAATTGATAAACCTTGTTATTTGAATTAATGTACTAAGCCTTAACGTATTTGTGTTAAAAATACATTGCCGGCTCTCATCACGTACCCCTTTCTATGAGTATTATGGCTGCGGGATGTGACCGAGTCTTTTTGGTATCAGAGCCAGATTTTTTTGAGGATATAATTATACAAATAGTCAGGCTCTTACCGACAGTACTGTTGGCCAAAGGCCTATCGCTCTAGTTTTGATGATGATTAACTCATGTAGTTATAGTACTAATGATCTTGTGTTTATATACTTTCAGATTTACTGTCAAGATCTTAGTCGATATTTAGCTTCAATAAAAGTTCAAAGTCAAGTTTTGAAGCTAGCACGTGTTGATTCAAGAGCTCGCGCATCAAGATTGCATCAAGTACTCAAGAGGAGTCTAGCTCATTGGATTAAGGTTTGGACCAAGTCAAGATGGAGAAGAAGATTTTCGAGAAGATTTGTGTCATGTTTGTAAGTGTCAAGATTTGTTTTTAGATAAAATGTAAAAGATAGATTAGTTTAGATTGCTCAAGCTCATATATACACACACAAAAATTTTATATATGTTTTCTTAAAGTAGTTTTTGATTTTAAAAAAATACCGTTTTGGTTTTGAGCTTCATAGTATATATCTTTATGTTTCATGAATAGAGTTCATCAAAATGAGTTTATATGGTTTATATGTGTTTTGGATTTCATCCATACACATTATTGGTTCAAATGTTTAGAAAAACTTAATTTGATGTTCTATATCATGTGTTTGAGTTTTGTATTTATCAAAAATTATTTTAGAGCTTATTATCAAAACATAGATATTTCATCTTATATGTGTATTGGATTATATCCATACACAATAAGCTTCAAAAGTATTTAAAATATCTTATTTTTGTATTTGAAGAAATTTTGAAAAAATCGTTTTTCAAATTGAAGATTGATTTTGAAAAATACGGATTTTTGTTTAAGGCAAAATTTCTATATTATACAAATAGTTCAAAACGTTTGTAATATGTGTTGATTTTTGATCACACATATTTGTATTTCAAAGTATTTCATTAAACTTATTTTTGTAGATTTTTAGCGATTTTATTGAATTTTATAAGAGTTTATAACACCAAGTTTTAATCCTTAAATTTTCCTGACTTGGCCTTCTGGCGGTTTGAGCTAGAAGTCGGTCGATCGGGCGGTCGACCGATGTGCACAGAATGTGCACAACCCTTTGTCTTGAGGGTCGGTCGACCGGGTGGTCGACTGTCCAGAGAGCTTTGCTCTCTGGATCTGGCCCCGGTTAATCGGGCGGTCATGCCCCCGGCGCGGTCGACCGGGCGGTCGACCGGCAGGCCCTAACGGTCAGAAATATGATCGTTGGCCGGTCGACTGACAGGTCATTCTGACCTGCAGTTTGACCCCAACGGCTAGTTTTTGGGAGTCTATATAAGGGGGTTGTTTTGCACAAGATTTTAAGAGAGTTTTAAAGCCAGTTTTTCCTACACCTCTTAATATTTTTCTCCACTTGTTTTTGGGCTAAAACTTCCATATCAAAAGGAGAGTTTTCAAGAGTGTTTTTCAAAAGAGATTTCTTGAGTTTTTCACTACTACTCTATCTAGTTTTTCAACTTGAGCTTTCCATTGCTATATCAATCCTCTAGGGATCTTTGTTGTGAGAGTGTTTGTGGTGATCAAAGTGTAGAGATCACCAAGTGTTCATCTTGTATTTGAGGAGGCGAACTTGCGGGTTCGTGTTTGTAACGAGTTCTTGTGGGAGCTCAGTGTAGAGGTGCGGTCTCGGCAAGCTAGTGTGCTTGCGTGTGTTGTTCTTGAGGGAACAAGTGAGGGATTTGCGGGTTCAAGTGTTCTAGTGTGAACTCGTTGTAGGTGTTGCGAAACCGAGTGATCTTGCGGGATCGATTCTAGTAGAAATCCTTCATAGTGCTGAAGGCGGGGACGTAGAGCAAGGGTGCTCGAACCTCGAAATAATTATCCCGTGTTTGCGATTGCTCTCTCTTACTTGTGTTTATATATCTTGCATGCTTATATTTCTTATCTCTTTATATGCTTGATATACTTGTGCTCAATTAATATATGCTTGGATTGTTTGCTCACACTTGTATTCAACCAAGAGAGCCATAGTGACACCTCAACTCTTAATCTAGAGGAATCTAGAGGAGATAGACCAGAGCCCTTCACTAGGAATTCGGCTACACTCTTGTGTTATACTTTGTGTATTTAGCTTAATAGTTTTCATTTGCATAAATAGTTTTTAATTCCGCATCATTTATTATTAGATTAGCTAGTACACCTATTCACCCCCCTCTAAGTGTATTTTCAATTGGTATCAGAGCTTGGTGCTATTGATTTGGGTCAACAACCTTGAGTTAAAGATCCTCATTTTAGCTAATCACAATATTTATACACACACATGGATTTCATGACATCTCCCATGTTTGACATTCTTAACATCCAAACTTGGAAAGTTATGATGTCCATATACCTCAAAGCCCTAGGGATTCATGTTTATCTTGCCACTATTGAAAATTCATATTGTTTAAATGGTAAACATCTAGAGGCTAATGCAAAAGCCATTCATGCATTAAAGAGTACCCTAAATGATGATTATTTATGTAGAGTTTCTAACTTTGATTCGGCTTTTGTAGTATGGAGCACACTTGTATCCCTTGGTGAACAAAGCAATATTATATGGGGAGTGATTCAGATGTTGGAAGTGATGTGATTGGTCGCTAATATTGCATATTTAGTATCATATTTCCATACTTAT